>JAJPUD010018486.1:0-28599 GCA_023553655.1 Myrmecobius fasciatus | reverse complement strand
TGTGTGTGTGTGTGTAAATACTTTGATATTTATCTTTGTTTCTGTCTCTCTGTCTCTTTTCCTTTCCTTTTTCACTCCTTATGACTGTCTGTATGTTTGTCTATCTCTCTCTCTTTCACACACACACACACATACACACACACACACACTACACAATCCCTTTGTTATTCTGTTCAACTTTCCTGTCTCTAACCCTAATTTCTTTTTTTAGCTCTGGTGTAACTTCGCCAACAGACTTTTGGACATCTTCAAATTTTTATGTACTGTAGGCATCTCAATGTGAACACATCCAATTTGAACTGTTTCCCCCCACCCCCACTAAACTTTCCCCCTTTTTAACTTTCAATCTTTCTCCCTTCACCTAATCTTACAGCCGGAGTGTGTCATCTTTGAATCCTTACTCTTATGTACTCCAAATATACAGTGTTGCCAAATCTTGTCATTTCTTCCATCAAAACATCTTTCTCATAAGTCCCTACTCCTTATGTTCATACTGCTATAAGACCACATCTTCATTATCTCTCTCATTGCAATCTTCTCTCAAACTATCAGTGACTTTTTAACTGAGTTTTCTTTCTTAAGTACTTCCCATTCCAAATCAAATACTCTTTTGCCCATTTAAATTCAATGACTTGGGGCAGAGCCAAGATGGCGGAGTGAAAAGGTGACTCTGCGTCCTCCTCCGAACTTCTCTCAAATCAACAATAAAATAAGCCTCTGAACTGATCTTCAAGTCAACGAATCAGGAAATATTTGGATACTGCTTGCAGATATCTCTGAAAAACTTCACATCAGGTTTGTCTAGCTTGGACAGAGGGATAAACAGAGGACTCGGGTGTAGGCCAGAAGTGAGGGTGGTACTCAGCTCAGCTCAGCTCAGACTGGCAAAAACTCCAAACTCCAAACTCCAAATTCCAAACACCTGGAGTTTAGCTGAGGCACTCGGGACACTCTGCCCTGATTGGGGGCAGGTGTTCTGGCAAACTTGCCTTGTTTAAGGAGTAATTCGGACTTAGTCCTAGCCCTCACCAGCCCAGCACCTTAAATTAATTGGCCAAAGCGCCTCAGGGCAAAATCTTCAGCAGGCGTTTCAGCCGCCGTTTTTTTTTTTTTTTCCCCTACCTTAAAGAGATATACACGCTGTCTAAAAATAAAAAAAAAAAATGAAGAGGCAAAAGAGAGCTCTCACCATAGACAGCTTTTATAAAGAGAAAGAGAAGACCTCAGATCCAGAGGTTCCTTTAGACATAACTCCAGAGGAAATCAGCAAGGACCATTACTGGTCCCCATTTCAAAAGGCCTTTCTGGAAGATTGCTTAAAGAACCTAATAAAAGAGCTGGAGGGTAAATGGGAAAATAAATTGAAATTAGTGCAAGAAGGATACAATATCTTGCAAGAAGGATATGATGCCCTGCAAAAGACATATGAAAAAGACACCAATCTATTGAAAAATAAAATTAGTGAAGTGGAAAAAGAGTGCAATGACCAAAAAGATTCAATTGGCCAGTTACAAATGGAGCCTAAAAAGGTAACTGAAGAAAACAACATTTTAAAAATAAGAATTGAACAAATGCAAGTGAATGACTCAATAAGACTTCAAGAATCAGTCAAACAAAAACAAAAACAAAATAAATTCAATGACTCCTTATTACTCTTTCTTTTGGGGAGGTATCTATAAAGTACTTCATAATATTGTGCCTTTTTTCTTTCTAATCTTCTTACACTTCTCTATACACTCAGAATTCCAGCAATATTGATCTGACTGCAATTCCAAGAACACTGTTTCCTATCTTTGTACATTTGTAATGTTAATAAACCTCTGTACCTTGAGGTTTCTATTTCTTCACTTCTTCCTTTTAGTTCCCTGCTAATTTATAATAATTTATTATTTAGTTCCCCATCTACTCTAGGAAGTCTTTCCTCAATTCTGAAATCTAGTGTCTTCTCATTTTAAATTTTTTTTTGTTCTGTTCAATCTCTATTTTTTCCCTGTTAGACTGTGAGTTTCTTAAGATCAGAAGTAATGTTCTTGCCCTTTTTATCCCCAATATTTGCCACAGTGCTTGGCCCATAGTTAGAGTTTTAAAAAAAAATTGTTGTTGGATTGATAGTGTCACAAGAATGAAAACCAGTGGATTAAGTACTGTTTCATGGAAGCATGATTTCAGTTTTCAAGGAAATATCATTTCTATTTTCATGGAAACCTTCATAGCAATTGCCCAATTTATTTGATAATAAAGATTTTATGACTTCTACACTGAGTTTCAATAGCTTCTTGAATCAGGAGATATATTTAGGAAAAATGATTACTACCTTCATTTAGAGTCAGTTGATTTTGTACTTGAAAGGGCCACAAACATTTTATAGGTCAAGTTCCTAATTAGATAGATGATGGGAAAACTGAAACCCAAAGAAGAAAGTACTCTCTCAAAGTCACATAGTGATTCAGTTTAATAGCAGAACTGGGACCACAGAAGCCAGGTTTCCTGACAGGTTCAGTGGCCTTTCCTTTTTGTTCTTTAGAAATATGTATTTTTATAGATCACTATACTATTATTCCTATAAGGCCATTTTTCTGAAACTGTTTTGCTAAAAAACCCTGCTTTGAAAATTAATAACAGAAACAAATTGTAGGTAAATTGTAATTCCTCTCTATGGAGACTATTCTTCTCAGGTCAATTTGTCACTCATTTTGTTGGAAATGTACCTTTTGCAATAACACTTATTTATTCATGCTATTAGACAGTAACTCTTTGGGCAGCAGGATTAAAGTTAAAAACTCCATTCCTAACTTCCACTCTTTTTTGTTGCCCTTGAGCCACCCAGAATGTTGTCTAAGAGATTGTAAATTAGAGAGGAATTTATCACATTTGGCATTTTTATCATCATATTGAATCTCATTAAAAATAATCTGCTGAAAGTGGCCTAACTACCAAACTAATTTTCTCATTTGTACACATTTAACTTAATTCAACAATGTTTTATTAAATGCTTACCACCTGCAAGACACTACTAGGTAGTATGAAATAAGGCCAAAGATAGGTAGTAGAGAACTTTCAGTGTCACATCCCTTGAAATGTGGGAGAAATTTAACAGTACTGAAATAAACCAAGTAGGGGAGAGATGTTAACTAATAGAGAATAAGAGGAAAAGCATTTGAACAATTTGGGGTATCTAAAAGAATTCAAATTAGAAGGAGAAGCCAGGTTTGAAGACTGTTGCAATTGGCATAAAATGTCCATACATTAAAGTGCATATTGCAGATAAAATACATAAAAGTGCATGTTATGCATTGCTGAATATATACAAGAGCAAAAAACATTTGGTTTTCTGCATTAAATATGTAATTTTCTAGAGTAAAAATAATTTTAATCCTTCCTATTCCTTTATACAGATTTGAATGCAGAGATTTCGATTTAATTAGGAAAATTCAGAATAAGAGTTAATGAAGCCTTCATGACTTTGCCCATGGATGCTGTTGCATGTACTATCAGGATCTGTGTCTTTAAGAGGCTCCTTAGAGGAATCATTTGTGCTTAGCATAAGATATGTCATTCTGGCTGACAACTCTGTTCTTCAGTGAATCAGAAGTGGTATTTATTAACTGCAAGTCTGTCATTTCATTTTTTAATTTTTAAAAATTATTTAGTACTTCCAAATGTTTTTTTTTTTACTTAGAGAACTTGCATTAAAATCCTTAGTCCCTTTGGACTAGGAAAAAAATAGCTTCTCCAAGGGAGAAAAAAATAGGTCAAAGATTTGGGCAAACAACTTCCCTTTGGACCAAAAATCTCCCCAGGGTTAGATACCTACAGGAAAAAAAGGATAGAAGGGAAAGGAAAGTAGAATATTCTCTGGTTTCTAGGATATTGACTTTAATTCTGGTTATTTGTTTAATTTGAATCAATCTACTCCTCCTTGATGCCAACTCATGCTGAGCTCTTTCTTTCTCTACTGTTTCAAGATCTATCCAATGTTAAGCTTGAGCTCTTCTGTTCAAGTTGCTATAGTTTCCTGAGTCATCGCCAAACCATCACTATCTCACTTACAAAGTACAAGCACTTTATACTTTTTAAGTGTATCACTGTTAGGATTCTTTGAGTATGAAAGGTGTCACATAAAGCCAAATTGCACTCTTCCGCTACATAAAAAGTCCTATGATTCCTCATCACTCTACTTTGAAGGGAGCACAATGAGCACATTCAAGCACACTCCATGTGGACTCTCATGTAAATACATTGTAAATTTCATGTTTTGTTCAGATGAGTTGACAGCTATCTTATGGTGAAAATACCTTGGAGATAATCATGCTGATTGAATATCCCCAAAGCCAAATTTTAAGGAACAGATTCTTTCAAGAGAAAGATGAGCATCCAAAGCCTTTGTGAATAGTTCCAGCTTAATCGCTGTTCTGGTTATTATGGAGATTTAGTGATTCATTTAAGAATTATGTGCTGCTTAGTTTTCATTTGAATCCTGCTTTCCTGATTCCTTTTGACTTGGAAAAAGAGTGGAAGGGAGAGAAATGAGAGGCTTAATCTATAATTCTACTTTGGCTTACCATAGAAAACATTTATGAGCCATATATAACACCCTTCAATGGGACAATCCAAGAGTTAAAAGCCAAAAAGCCCAACTATGACAGATACTAAAAAAACCCATTTGACTGGTAGCCTGATTATGGAATTGGGGCTTTAATGATGTAAGGAAAATTTATTAATTTGCTCTCCCTTAGAACAAGCATGAAATCAAGTTGTGATTTTTTTTTGTACAAAGATTCAAAGAAGTCAGCAAGAGAAAATCTCCTTTGAAATTTTTTTTTTCATCTAAGGCAGCCCCGAATTATGCTTTTCATGACACTACACAGCTGTGTTAATAACAGAATTCAATGAATACTCCCTATACTGTTCATTTCATACAGGGCTTCTTTCTTTGCTGTTAATGTCCAACTAGTAGCAGAAAAGGCTCTTGGATTCTATTGTATGGTGGCTAATGAAACCTCAAAAATAACCACAAGGGTTTCAAAGGTATGTGGCAAAGTTCTCAGAGAGAAAAGAAACATATACCATTCAACAACTGTATCAACAGACCTCCCTATTGGCAAGAATAGAAGAAATCTGCACTTGTGGCTGGTTGACTATTTATGAAATGAAACAAAGAAGAGATCTGTCTAATTTTTAATTTTCTCTTTTGGACAGTGGGGGAGAGAAATAGCTGTTTAAACATACAACTATGAATACTCTAAGTGTGAATGCCTCATTACAGATCATATACCTAACAAGCAGTCTTCAGATTACACATGTACAACCAATTTAGTCAGCAATTACTTAGTTGATGACAATTAGTTGGTTGACTAACCCCTCATTAGTGCATGCAATTGCCTAACTTTATAGAGTTGAGTCATTTCAAGCATGCTTGACTATGCATGGACAGGAATATCATGCATGACTTCTGTTTGGTAATTCTGAAGTCCAGTATAGTATCAAATAGAGAAACTAAAGGGCTAGAATACATATGGAGTGAAAGGAAGAAATATAGATGTCTTTAGTTTTTAGTATCATAATACCTCTTCTGCCAGGAATAATTGTCACCTATTCTCATTCATGAATGTATCCAGAATTAGAAATATCTAAGAATTAGAGGTTCCCCAAAGTGGAATGAAGATAATTACTTAGAGATTGGATGATGATTTCAGAATTATGCTGTAGAAGGGTGTGTGTGTGTGTGTGTGTGTGTGTGTGTGTGTGTGTGTGTGCACGCACAAGTATGTGTGTGTTTTAGACTAGATGACATTTGGGAATCTTTCCAACTTTGAGATTGTAAGTATTTGAGAACTTTTGATAATATAGTCAGGGTATATACTAAATATTGTATAGCTCCAAGCAGCCTAGGAAGAGTGCCACCATCTTACTCTTTGATGTCTTCTCTTCTCTCTTAAAAGATTGTTGACATTTCTTACTATATGAGAAGTCTTTTCTTTCTAGTTTAAAGCCTGCTTTCTGCCATTCTTTCCAAGATTGGAAGAAATACATTTCTCAGGATCTTTGGTGACTTTTCCTCAGGGGTAGACTAGAATTGGTTGGAACCTTGAACTGATTGTTAAATTTCCAGGATCAGCATTTACACCTCAGAAATCAGCAAATGCTATAAATCAGTCTTAACTTTTTGTTTTGTTCACTGTCTGGACTCAAATTGATGGATAAAGTGTTAATAATGCAGATTAAGTTGAATCATGCATACCCCATTCCTACTCCAGCAGAGCCAATTGTTAAACATTTACCAGCACAGATTTCTTTGCTTAAGCCCCATCAGAAGGTAATCAGTCCAAGTCTTTCCAGAAGGACTGGTAAATTTTGTAATACACATATTTTCTACTAGTGTAGTTCAAAACCCGCTTATACTTTTTTTTATCCCATGCTGCTATTATCTATGTCTTTTTATCCCTCCTCTATAGACAATATACCCAATGGACCAATAATTTTTCTCTAGTTCTTTAAATATTTTGTGAACTTTATATTATAACTTGGGTCTATTCTTTACTGATGCTATATGACCATCCCATATTTTTCAGACATATATAACTTAGATGGCATCTTTATAATTACTATTCATGAACAGACACTTATTTCTAATATTCTATAGTCAACTTACTTAGCTCTATCTTATATCTAACATTTTTTTCTGGGGCTATCAGAAATTTTCATTCTACTGACAACAGAAAGAAAATGGATATTATAAAGGTCACCCTTTGCAGCAATAAATTAACTTGGAATCATTAAAGGTAATAACTATCCTAGATCTTAGTTGTTCTAGTCTCACAATCCTCTTCTTATTCAATTCTAGGCCCAGCATCTCTAACATCCAAGTTATAGGTAGAGTAGCTATTGGGTCTGTGATTTCACTGATACAAGGTAAACTTCATTCACCAATGTAGATCAGCACTACCTCTTCATTTTTATTCTTAAAAGGTTGCCTGGAGGACTTAGAAGTTAAATGATTTGCCCAGGCTCACACAGTCGGTATATTTCAGACTTGCACATGAACTCAGGTCTTTGTGACTATGAAGCTAGCTATCCTCTATGTCTCACTGACAAACCTATTTAATGGACTACTTATATAATTATACATGCCTTTCAAATATATATATATATATATATATATATATGTGTGTGTGTGTGTGTGTGTGTGTGTGTGTGTGTGTGTGTGTGTGTAACCTGTCAGATTGGCTAAAATGACAGGAAAAGTTAATGATGAATGTTGAAGGGGATGTGAGAAGGCTGGGACACTGATGCATTGTTGGTGGAACTGTGAACAGATCCAACCATTTTGGAGAGCAATTTGGAACTATGCTCAAAAAAAAATCAAACTGTGCATACCCTTTGACCCAGCAGCATTTCTATTGGGCTTCTATCCCAAAGAGATCTTAAAGGAAGGAAAGGGCCCCACATGTGCAAGAATGTTTGTGACAGCTCTTTTTGTAGTGGCTAGAAACTGGAAACCGAATAGATGCCCTTCAATTGGAGAATGGCTGAATAAGTTATGGTATATAAATGTTATGGAATATTATTGTTCTGTGAGAAATGACCAGCAGGATGATTTCAGAGAGGCCTGGAGAGACTTGCATGAACTGATGCTGAGTGAAATGAGCAGAACCAGGAGATCATTATACACGGCAACAATAGTATATGACGATCAATTCTGATGGACATGGCTCTCTTCAGCAATGAAATGTTTCAAACCACTTCCAATTGTTCACTGAATAAAGCCATATACACCCAGAGAGAGGGATGTGAAATGTGGACCACAAAATAACATTCTCATACTCTTGATTGATGTTTGCTTACATTGTGTTTCCTTTATCTGATATGTCTTTTGTGTAGATACGATTTTTCTTGCACAACAATGATAAGTTTGGAAATATGTATATATATATATATATATACATATATATATATATATATATATATACATATATATATATATATTCGATTTGCCAAGTATTTTAACATAATTAACATGTAGTGGATATCCTGCCATCTAGGGAAGGGGTGGGGAGTTCGGGGGAAAAGTCTGTAACAGAAAGCTATGTAAGGGTTAATGTTGAAGAATTACTCATACATATGTTTTGCAAATAAAATAAAATTAAAAATAAATAAATAAATATATATGTGTATATACACATATTATATATAATCATATTTAATATACACACAAATATATGTAATGTATATATGTATTTGTATAATCTTTGAATTCATGTTCTAATTTGAAGCTGAACTTTTTTGAATTACAAAAGATTTCATTAAAGTCTTACAGGGTTGCAGGGCTAAATGTGATCAGTAAAATGCTATCTGGGTAGATGTTGCATTGGAAGTACCTTTAAAGGTTATCCTATACAACAATTTCAGAGGTATTAGATAATACCCCTGGGGCCCAGGGGTATTAGATAATATTCCCATAATCACATAGGTAGTAAAAGGAAGAGTCTATCATTTTAATCCAGCATTCCTTCCATTGTGTCCAATTGCAGAATTTTATCTTTCAAAGGTAAACCTTCTTTGATTTGTACCTTTCAGAGGATATCCTACATGAAACATGGAAATACGTTCAATAAACATATGTTTTCCTTCTTATACTGTGTTCAATATTGATACTCAACAGATTGTTGAACAAAGTTATCTCTGTGATTGCATCTGCCATAGTATCTTTTTTTGACTTTATTCTTTTTATTTTCAATAGTTTTATTTTCTTCCCCAGTTACACGCCAAGAAAATTTTTTCCCATTCTTTTTTACAAGATTATGAGTTGCAAATTTTCCTCCCTCTCTCTTGCCTCCCTGCTTCTAAAAATGTTAAGTAGTTTGATTCAGATAATATATGTTTTATCATGTAAAACATTTCCATATTGATCTCAGTCATGAAACTTTTTCAAAGGAAAAAAAAAACATGAGAAATAATAAAGTAAATTAAAAAAATGCTTCAATCTGCATTGAGAGTCCATCAGTTCCTTAATTAGATATAGGTAACATTTTCCTTCATGAGTTCTTTGTACTTGTCTTGAATCAATGTGTTGTTGAGAAGAGCAAGCCATTCATAGCTGATCATCACACAATGTTGCAGATATTGTATACAATGTTCTCCTGATTCTCCTCATTTCACTTTGCATCAATTCATATAAGTTCAGGTTTTTATGAAATTTTCCTGTGCATCATTTCTTATTACACAATAATATTTCATTACTTTCCTGTGCCACACCTTTTTTAACCGTTCCCCAATTGGTGGGCATTGCTTTAGTTCCTAATATTTTGCCACCATGAAGAGGACTATTATAAACATTTTTGCATATGTAGGTCCTTTCACCTTTTCATGATCTCTTTGGAACACAGTTCTAGTATTAGTATTGTTAAGTCAAAGGATATATACAGTTTGTTTGCACTTTGGGTATAGTTCCAAATTGCTCTCCAAAATGGTTGGATATGTTCATAACTCTATCAACAGTACATTATTGTCCCAGTTTCCCACATCTCCCACTTTTATCACTTTCTTTTTATCATAATTGCCAATTGATAGATGTGAGGTGGTATTTCACAGTATTTGACTATAAATTCCTCAAAATTTATATTTTGGTAACTTTTTCTCGAGGTGATTCTTTCAATATCCATTTTGCCTGCTGGTTCTAGAACATCATATAAGTTTTTCTTGTTAATTTGTTAAAAGATGTTGTTCAGGTCCTCATTTTGATTATGGCTTTCAGATAGTTCAATTATTCTGATATTATATTTCCTGGATCTATTTTCTATATTAGTTGTTTTTCCAATGAGGTATTTTGCATTTTCTTTCATTTTCTCATTCTTTTGAATTTGTTTTATTGATTTTTAATTTTTTATAGAATGATTAGCTTTCACTTGCCTAATTCTAACATTTAAAATATAGTTTTCGGGCAGCTAGGTGGTACAGTGGATAGAGCACCAGCCCTGAAGTCAGGAGGACCTGAGTTCAAATCTGGTCTCAGACACTTAATATTCCCTAGCTGTGTGACCCTGGGCAAGTCACTTAACCCCAATTGCCTCAGCAAAAAAAAAAAAATATAGTTTTCCTCAATTAGCTTTTGTATTTCTTTTCCAATTGTACTCTTTAAGGAGGTGTTTTTTTTTTTTCATTAGATTTTTGTATCTCTTTTTCTATTTAGGCAATTCCACCTTTTCAGCATTTTCCAAGCTTTTAAAACATAATTTTCTTGCATTACTTTAATTTCTTTTCCCTTTTTCTTCTATCTCTCTTATAACATTTTAAAGCTCCGTTTTGAGTGCTTTCATTAATTCTTTCTGGGATTGAGACCATTTTCCATTTTTCTTTATGGTTTTATTCATGTTTTGTTATTGTTGCCCTCTTACGAATTTGTGACTTGTTCTTTCCCTGTCAACCTAATAACTTTCCATGATCAGATTATTTGTTTATTTGCTCACCATTTTTGGTTTCTTTTCCCTTTCTTTTAAATTTGAGCTTTGCTCCCTGAGCAAGACTACTATCTTAGGCTTCTCTTTAGCTGCTGGCCATTTACCTGGTGCTGCACTGATGCCATGAGGATTGTGGGGGACCTTCATATCTAGTGCTGTTCTGATGGGGTAGAATGAAGGGTGCCTGGCACTGGTGGAGTTTATAAGGGTTTGGATGTTTACCTGTTGATGAACTTGAGCTCTAGTGGTAGTGTCTCATGTGTGTTGAAACTAGAGGAGGTGTTTCTGCATTTCTCTAGGTTTACACTGAAGTATGTGTGGGTTAAGCCTCTCAAGGCTGCCTGTTTGCCCATGGCTATGCTGCAGCATGTGTTGAAGTTGCCTGTTTGCTTAGGTACCTGTAGAGTTGGTATATACCTATTTTTCCCAGAGCTGTGCTTAAGCATGTGGTAGTCTGGCCAATGGAAGATGTCTATTTCCCAGGGGATTACAGGTGATGTTTTCAGGAGCTGAATTGTGCTGCCTCCTTTGGCTATGTTCTGTTGGTTTTGTTTGTGCAAAAACTTTTTAGTTTAATGTAATAAAAATTGTCCATTTTACCTTTCCTAATGTTCTCTAGTTTTTCTTTGGTTTCTTTGGTCATAAATTGCTCCCTTCTCCAAAGATCTGATAAGTGAATTATCCATTGTTCTCCTATTTTTTTAATGGTATCATCCTTTATGCCCAAATCATGTATCCATTTTGACCTTATTTTAGTATGGTATGTGAGATATAGGTCTATCCTGAGTTTCTAACATTATTTTCCAATTTTCCCAGCAATTTTTGTCAAATACTGAGTTCTTATTCAAGAAGCTGGATTTTGGGGGCTTTTCAAATACTAGATTGCTACAGGCCTGAATTATTGTCTTATGTGTATATAATCTATTCCACTGATCTAACAATAGATTTCTTAGCCAGTACCAAATGGTTTTGATGACTGCTGCTTTGTATTAGGGTTTTAGGTTTGGTACTGCTAAGCCATCAACTTTTCTTCTTTTTTCATTAATTTCCTTGAAATTCTTTACCTTTTGTTCTTCCAGATGAATTTTGTTATTTTCCTAGTTCTATAAAATAATGTTTTGGCAATTTGATTGGTATGGCACTTAACAAGTAGATAAATTTAGGCAGAATTTTCATTTTGGCCTAGCCATGAACAAATGATATTTTTTCCAATTGTTTAGATCTTACTTTATTTGTGTAAAAAGTGTCTTCTGATTATATTCATATAGTGCTTGAGTATGTCTTGGCAGGTAGATCCTGAAGTATTTTATTTTGACTACAGTAATTCTAAATGGAATTTCACTTTCTATTCCTTGCTGATGGGCTTTATCAGTAATATATAGAAATGCTGATGATTTGTGTGGATTTATTTTATATCTTGCAACTTTGCTAAAGCTATGAATTGTTTCTAATAGGTTTTTTGATGATGTTCTAGAATTCTTCAAATATATTATCATATCATTTGAAAAGAGTGATAGTTTTATTTCCTTATTGTATATTCTAATTCCTTTAATTTCTTTTAATTAAAAGAATTACTAAAATCTTTTACTAAAGCCAGGATTTCTAGTACAATGTTGAAAAATATTGGTCATAATGTGCATCCTTGTTTCACCCTTGATCTTACTGAGAATGTTTCCAGCTTCTCACCATTACAAATAATGCTTGCTATAGGTTTTCCTCTGGCTATGTTAAGGCATATAGGGGGTCCTGGTGATGACATTTTTTGCCCCACCTCATTGAGGAGCAGGATTTGCTTTCTGATTTGCTAAGGAGGGACTTGCTGCCAGTTCTCTAGAAAGCTTCCTGTTTGGTTGCATTCTCCTTTACTTGAGTGAGATGCTTACATATGTAGCTTTCCCCACCTCCTTTAAGAATCATGTCTTTGAGATATTTTAAATATTATTCCTGAATACACTTAAAGTTGTATTACTCCTCCAAAGAAATATGTATTTATTTTGTCAAGTATAGATACTTTTTTCTCCTTTCATTTAATATCTCTTTTTTTTCTAGATTCACTGTAGGTATCTCCTTCTGCATAGAATCTTAACTTCCATTGTAATTTCACTCTCCTTTACATGTATTTACATATATATATATATATATATATAAATGTAATATTGGAATGTAGCTCAATATTGGAATGTAGCTCCTTCTGAAAAAAGACTTATCTTACCTCTTTCTCTATATATTTAATATTTATTACATAATAAATATTTAGCTAAATCTTGATTTTATATTATTAAGTATCATTATTATCCCCAAACTCAAAAACTGAGCTATTAAGAATCCAAAGAGTGACTATTTTTTGTAAATCTATTCCATTTTGGGACTATTTATTGTTCATCCATTTTGATCTATAATATTCTCAAATAACTTTGGTTAATTAGGTCTCACCAAAATTTTTTTTCCAATTTTGTTTTTATTACTAAATTGTTATTGATTATTTTGTGTAGTAACAATGCAATCTTATTCTCTCTATCTCTCTGTCTCTGTGTCTCTCTCTTTCTCTATATTCATACACATACACATATTAAATTAGTAACACAGAAAATATAAATATAACACACTACATGGGGTACATCTTACAATTCTACTTAATGATATATTAAATAGTTCAAAATTTAATTCTCTAGAATCCTTATATTTTTGTTGACACATTAATATATTTATCATTAAAATACCAAAAGGAAATAGAGAAGTCAGAGAAAAGGCACAGAATTGGGGTATGTAGGATTCTATAAGAGGAACAACAGGAAGGGCAGTGGATTTTAGCATATTACATGGATTCAAGTATAAGAAGATTAAGGTTGGAAGGAGCCAGGCTATGAGTGGATTTAAAAATTAAATACAAAATTTTGTATTTGATATTTAGATAATAGGAAGTCGCCGGAGTATATTGAAGAGTTAGGAGATAAGTTCACACTTAAATTTTAAAAAGATCACTGTAATTAATGAGTGGAGGATGGATTGGAGTGGAGAGAGACTTGAAACAAGGAAACAAAGCAACAGGTTATTGCAATAGTCCAAGTATAAGGTGATGAAGATCAGCAGAATCAGAGGAGATAAGGGAGTTTTTATGATAAACCAATTGTGAAGCCAGAATCAAGATTTTGCAACAGTGGGAAAAGGTATGTGAGGAGCCAAGGACAATACCTAAATTGAGAGTGAATTTGGTGACTAGGAGTATGGGAGTACTTTTATTTATAGTGTCATAGCTGTATGTGTTGTTTTGTAGTTTAACAACAAAAAACTTCACATTGTAAATGATTCCTTGTTTGTCTTAGTATTATAGAGAGATGCTGATGGATAGAACCCTAAGGCTAAAGCCATGAAGACTCATCACCCTGAGTTCAAATCTAGCCTCAGATACTAGCAGTATGACTCTGAGCAAGTCACAACCCTGTTTACCTCAGTTTCCTCATCTGTAAAAAGAAGAAAATGACAAACTACTGTAGTATGTTTGCCAAGAATGTGCCAAATATGATTTCAGTCACCCATAACTGAAAATAAATGAAAACAATTATTTTGTAACCTGCATTTTGATGTGCCCATTATGTTTTTCCTTTGTCTGCTAACTGAGGTTTTCAAATTAAGCCATGCTGTCACATGCAAACAAAAGTTGTATCTCCCCTGCCAATCTTTATTACTTTCATTTTATTCTCTTTTGTTAAGACCATAGATAACATTCATTTAATTATGCTATAGAGACATAGTATCTTGTAGCATAGTGGATACAATAGTAGACTTGGAGTCAGGAAGAAGTGAATTCAAATCTTACCTCAGATAATAACTAGTTGTGTGAACCTAAGCAAGTCACAACCCTGCTGAGTGTTAGCTATCTCATCTGTAAATTGAGGGGGTTAGACTTACTAACCCCTAATATCCCTTTTAGGTCATATGCCATGATCCTTTGTCAAATAATATCGAGGATGGGAGATGTTGTTTCTTTGTTCTTATTTGTAGTGAGTCAGATTCTAGTTATTCTCATAAACTATCCTAGCTCTTTGATTTAAATATATGCTTTTAATCACATAAAAGAAGGTCCTTCCATGATTATGCTTTCAAGGTTTTTAATATAAATTAATACTGAATTTTGTCAAATGCTTTTTCTGAATCTATCAAATTAGTCATTTAGCTATTTATATGATTAATTATGCTAATTGTTTTCTATAGTTGAACCATCATTGCCTATCCTGTATGAATTGAACATAGTTTAATAAATTATTATGGAGTACATTATTGTGGTCTCATTAGAAGAATTTTATTTAAAATGTCTTCGTATATTACATAGTGAGCTGGATGTGATTACAGTGGGAGTGGCTACCAGGAGCAAAAGCTAGGTGAGGATTAAGTCAGTTCTTATTATCTGGGTCCAAAGCATAGGTTATCCTGAGTGGAATGGTGAATGGCATGGACTGGTATGGGATGTTCAGAGATAGATATGTATGGGACAAAGCTGGTTTGCTCCAGGCTACTGACTGCTTCTCTTCTTGATCTTCTTTTTCCTCTTTTTCTCCATTTTCCTCTTCTTTTTTTACTTTTGCTCCTTTTTTCTTTCTTCTTTTGTTCTTCCTCTTAATTTTCCCTTTCCCTTCTAGTATGCAACTATAGTCAGAATTGGTGCAACTGCTAATGTTCTATTTTATCCAGCACCTGGTTAAGGATCAGGACGGCATCAAAGGCAACACTAAATTTGTCCACATTGAGAAGATGAGTACAATTTTTGAGAGAGATTGTTCTTACATTGTGATCCAGAATGTGATTAGAAAAATCTGTGACTACTTTTTCTGGAACATTGTGTTCCTGTAGAATGAGAGCTCTAACAAGGAGAAAGACATCCAAAAGAACTGCAATAGTAAGAAAACTAAAAGTTCTTAAGTGAAGCAAGAGGGAAGCTTTGGAGGGTACTTTATCTGTTTGGTCATTCTTAATGAGGCCCAGAATGTTTGCAGATCAGTAACTGTGACTGGATCAAAAGAGTTGTACTGATAAATGACTACAATTATATTTTTCTCAAAGATATTTAGATGAGGTTTGTGCAGATGCAGAGGACATTACAGAGGGATGACTACACTTTGAAATATTAGCAATGAACTTTTTTTTAAATGAGATTTATTTATTTTTTGTTTTTTTACATCATTATAATACTCCATGTATTCCTGATGACATTCCTTATTTATCCCATCTAAGATTACAATGCCATATGAAAAATATTATTTTAAGAGAGGAAAAAGAAGAAAAAATATCAGCAAAGACAGCTGATTAATATATTGAAAAATCTGAAAATATGTACAATATGTAGCAACATCTCTGGCCCTCCCACCTCCATCAAAGAAATAGGGTGTCTTTTCATATTTCTTCATATGCATACCACTTGATCTTTATACTTTTGT
The DNA here is from genome assembly GCA_023553655.1 of Myrmecobius fasciatus. Classification (NCBI taxonomy): domain Eukaryota; kingdom Metazoa; phylum Chordata; class Mammalia; order Dasyuromorphia; family Myrmecobiidae; genus Myrmecobius; species Myrmecobius fasciatus. The sequence goes on along the minus strand of JAJPUD010018486.1, from coordinate 12,710 downwards.
TACATTTGCTTTTGAAATTTTGGCATTTTTTTCTATTTAAATTATAGTTACTGTATATATTTTTTGGCTCTGCTTACTTCAATCTTTATCAGTTCATATAGATCTTTTTATGTTTCTATATAGTTATATATCTTTTCTTATAGGACAATAATATTTGATTACATTCATGTATCACAATTTATTTAGCCACAGTTCTGCAATTGCTTGTCTCCAATTTTTACTTATCTCAAAAGTCTGCTATAAGTTTTATTATTTTTAAAAATTATTCCTTGGGATAAAAGCTTAGTAAATGACACAGACTCTTGTTCAAAGGGTATGAACACTTTAGACACTTTTTATACAATTCCAAATTGCTTTTTAATATAGTTGTACCATTTCATAAATATGTTAGCATGTATATCCTTTCACAACTCTAGAATTGAATTTTGCAATTTTTTGTGATTTGCCATTGTGAAGAGTAAGATGTGAAGCTTCTTGTGTATTTGATGTTCATTTCTATTAGGAGTAGTAATTCAAAACATTTTTCAAATGTTTATGAATACTTGGCAATTCTTTTGAGAATTATTTGTTCATACTTTTGATCATTTATGTATTGGGAAATGGATATTACTACATATGATCATGCATATGTGTATGTGTATGCGTGTGCTTGTGTATATATAGAGAGCTATATCTTGATATAAGTCTCTATCATCTTTCTATCCAATGTAGCTACCTTCCTATCATCTAGTATCTCTGTTCCCACCAGGTTACTTCCCTTTAACCTTTACCCTTTTCTCATTTGTTGTTCTACCTTTCTATCCTCCCCTTCAGAAAACTGTGTTCCTTGGTTTGTAAATTTCATTTTTTTGAATCTCTTTCTAAAAAGAATTTCTTTCTTTTCATTCTCCATTTCATGGATTTCTTTTTTTTTCCTATTGTGACTCATTTCTAAAGTAATGGATAAATATGAATATTAATAATAATAGCAGCAAACATCTATTTATCATTGTACAGTAATATATACTTACTGTGTCAAGTGTTTTATAATTTTCATCTCATTTGATCCTTACAGCAGCCCTGGTATATAGGTAATATCATTAACACACCTTTTTAGAACTGGGGAAACTGAAGAAAATAGCAATTAAGTGACTTGTCCAGAATCATACAGTTAGCGAGTGCCAGAGTCTAGTTTTGAATTTAATTCTTCATGAATAATAGTCCAAGCAAAAATATTAAATAAACTCCTTTCATAATATAATGAAACAAAATTAGGATCTTCCATAAGTCTTTAAATTTGGAATTTATTGGAAAAGGGGAACATTCTGGGAAGATAGAAGAGTAGGTCAGAAAATTCCAAGCTCTCCAGATTTCCTCCAGCAAATAAAACAAAATTACACCTCAAAGAGACTCGTGAAAAACCACAAGATTCCTCTAGGGAAAACTTGAGAAGACCAAAGAAAAACTCTGGGATCAACTTTAACATGTGTAAAATATAAACAGTTTCAAGATAGCAGGCCTTGGGTTAAAGCTGGGTTAAAGGTAGTGTTAGCCCAGAACACAGGAATTTTAATCTTCTTGACAGCCAAGGAGTTAGAGGTCTGAGTCTAGGAAGATTGAGGGACTCTCTCCTAATAAACCTGACCAGATGTGGTGCAGAGAAAGGGCCCTGGGAGAGAAGCACACCTGGTGAGTGCAGAGGCAGTAAGGTGGGGACGTTGTTGGCTGTGTGTACTTGCAGGAGGATGGAGTTTTTGGAATGGGTTTTTAAGTCAGAGGAGAGAGCTGAAATGAAGCAGAAGTCCCCATCCCCATGATTAGAGGCACTTACACTAGTAGTTATCATTTTTAAAAAATGAGCAAAGGAAAAATAACACAACCATAGAAACCTACTATGGGAATAAGGAAGCCTGGGGTTCATTTTCAGAGGAGGACATTAAAGTAAAAAGAAGCCTCTCACAGCCCAAAGTGTAACATTAAATGGCTCCTTGTCCGGAAAGAAATTATAGAGAAATTTATAAAAGACTTTATTTTTTATATTTTTAAAATATTTAAATATATTTACATATCTATATTCATATATGTGTGCATACACACACAAATGTACCCGTTTGTACATACACACATACATACACCCATTGGGAATTGATTAGACCATGAGAAATGTCTTGAAAGCAATTTTTTAAATTTGCATTACATATGTATGGGTAGTTCCTCAGCATTGATCTTTACAAAGCTTTCCATTGCAGATTTTCCCCCCAGTCCCCTCCCCTCACCTATATGGCAGGATATCCACTACATGTTAATTATGTTAAAATACTTGACAAATTGAATATATGTATACATATTTCCACACTTATCGTTGTGAAAGAAAAATCGTATGTATAAGAAAGAAAAAATCAGATAAAGGAAACACAATGCAAACAAACATCAATTGAGAGCACGAAAATGTTATGTTGTGGTCCATATTTCACATCCCTCTCTCTGGGTGTATATGGCTTTCTTCAGTGAAAAACTGGAAGTGGTTTGAAACATTTCATTGTTGAAGAGAGCCATGTCCATCAGAATTGATCTTCATATAGTATTGTTGTTGCTGTGTATAATGATCCCCTGGTTCTGCTCATTTCATTCAGCATCAGTTCATGTAAGTCTCTCCAGGCCTCTGTGAAATCGTCCTGATGGTCGTTTCTTACAGAAAAATAATATTCCATAATATTCACGTATATAAAAGATGTTAAAACATCAAATGGAGAGATTGGGGAAAAACTGGGGAAAAGAAGAACCATCCAAGAAAAACAAGAAGATTATGAAAAAAATTAACCAACTAGAAAAGCAGATAATCTTAAGAAGAAAACAATTCTTTCAAATTAGAATTGGGCAAGGGGAATCCAGTGAAGATATGAGACCAAGAAATAACAAAACAAAATATTGAAAAGTGAAAAAATAAGATAATATGAAATATAAGAAAAACAACAGATCTGGAGAACAGATCAAGAATAAAAAGATAAGAATTATTTGACTAGTTGAAAGCTGTAACCAAAAAAAAAAAAGAACCTTTACACAATAATCCAAGAAAAAATGTTCTGGACTGAAAGGACAAGAGGAAAAAGTAGAAATAGAAAAAAAAAAATCACTCATCACCACTTCAAAGAAATCTTACAAGGGAAACACATAGGAGTATCACTGTTAAATTTTAAAACCCCCAGATCAAAAAAAAAATTATAAGAAGCAAACAGAAACAAAAACAATTCAAATATTCTGGAGCTATAATTAAAATTGCACAGCATTTATGAGCAGTTATGATGAAAGACCACTGGTTATGGAATAATATATATTGATAATCTAAAGAACTAGGCCTGTAGCTTAAAATATTATATACAGCAAAACTAATTATAATAGTGACTGAACTCACAGATTTTCAGGATTTTATCTTAACCAAACCTGAACTGAATAGAAAATTTAACATGTAAGAGCCAAAATCAAAGATTAATTTCAAGGGATTCAACAAGGACAAATTGTTTATGTTTTTACATGGAAATATAAACCATATGTTTAAGATTGAGATCTGTAATTGGGTAGTTCAAAAAGAAGATCAAGGCAGAGCTGAGTGTGATCTGATGCTAAGAAGCAAAACTGTCTAGGAAAAGGTGAAAATAGTAATTATGTTATACAAATTAGGTGCAGAAGAACTGGCACAAGAATTAGAGGGGGGAGGAGGGCTGGTAGTTCTGAAAACTTACTCAATTGGGAATGAGTTAAATATACATATATTACACACACATGCACACACACACATTAAGAGTATAGCACCCTTCAGAATTTTTAAAGAAATGAAAAAAAGAAATTCCTGGATGAGCTAATCACTATAGTTTGTGAAATTGATTTTTAATTATTTTACTCTTTTTTCCTCTCCCCCTTGTTTGGAAACTAGGTCAATATTTTTGTAATATATACTATATTTCTGTTAAAATGTAAAATCCATCTGCCTGATTGATTGTATTATATTACTGTTTTTTTTAGAATAATTTGGTAACATGCATATTAATTTCTCTCTCATAATTGATTAAATTAAATTTTAAATCTGTCTTGTTTGATTTTTCCCACTTTTGAAAAATCATTTATAGGTTGCTAAATTTCTTGATCTTAGATTTCTTTAGCATTTTATGTTTTTTTTAATTTTTGTAAACCCATCATTTTTTATATTCAATATTCAATTTTGTTTAATATAATGTTATACAATAATTTCTCATAATTGTTTTTATGTTTGTCTCTTGATTTTATCTTGTTAATTTCTTTTGTTTTAGTGATTTGATCTTTACTACTCAATTTTTTGATCATGATTAATCATTTTTTAGCATTCTGAAAGGAAAGCCAAGTTGTTAGTTGGTCCAACCATTATGCAAAACAATGAATAATTATATATATATATTTTAAAATGACAAAAATATCTTGATCCAGAGATCTCATTTGTAGACATGTGCTCCAAAGGAGTCTAGAGACAAAAAGACATGTCCACGTGTATTAAAATATTAGTAGAAACTTTTTTTTTTTCAGGAGCAATCAACTAAAAAGAAAATAGAAGTCCATTAATTGGTTACTGGATACACAAGTTGTGGTAGATGAATTGCAGGAATATTGTTATAATGTGATTTATGATGAATATGAAAAATTCAGAGAAACATGAAGAATATCAATTGATGCAAAGTGAAGTCAACAAGTCCAAAAAAACTATAAAGAACAAAAGAAAAAATAAAAGGAATTCTAGCTAATGATAATGAATATTTTTTTTCTAAAAGAAGGGATGAAATCTTATTTAAAAAGATGGAGACCATAAGTATGTAATATTGTATACAATACAATATTTTTGATGAATTGTTAATTATATATGACATAATTGATGTTTTGTGGGGCAGTTTTTCTCTCTTTTTAAATTCCCTATAACAGAACATAGCTCATTAGGTAATAGAGGAGGAATAGATATTTTCAGAAAAGAAGATGATGAAAAATAGATTAAAAATAAGAAAAATCTTATTTTATGACCATAATTTTTTGTTTTGGAATTTCTCTATTTTTCATTGAATTTTCAAGACAACTATTTATTTTTGTTGCATAATGGCTAATATTCATATATTCTAATCTTTTAAATTATATCCCCTCAGTTAAATACTCCTTTTTTTTGTTAACAAATGTTCAGATATCTTAATTTTACTCTGAGAAATGCTTTGGCTGTATCCTCAAAGTTTTGGAATATTTTTCATTATAGTTGTTTAATTTTTAACAATTTTAATTTTTATTTATTAAAATTATTTAAATAAGTTAACATAATTATCTTTTTGTTTCTGTATAGTGTTCTTTTTTTGCTGTTGTTGTTATTGCTTATTCACTTGTGTCTGACTTTATGTAATTGTATAGACTTTTGTCCATGGGGTTTAATTGGCAAAAGTACTGGGGTGGTTTGTCATTTTCTTTCCCAATGTCCCCCCATTTTGAAAATAAGGAGCTGAGACAAACAGGGATAAAGTGAATTGTCCAAAGTTACACAGTAAGTATCTGAGGCAGACTCTGAATTCAGATCTTTCTGACTGCAAGGTGATATTCTATTTACTGTATCACGTAGCAACCTTTAATTGTTCTTTAATCATTATTCAGGAGATCATTACTTATTATTTATTTGGGTCAATATTTTTTAATATTTATCTTATTCATTATAGATTTTTTATGATTTCCAAATGATTTTTTTGTATCTGCTTTTTATAATTGTTTACAATTCCATTAGGCCTCATGACAATATCAAATTTTGTATATATACTGAGGGATATAGAGAATGTGCAGTTCTTTAATATTATTATTCAGAAGTCAAAATATAAGTCACATCTAGTTTATATAACAATTTATGCTGCTTTATCTTTTCCTCTTTTTATATTTCTTTTGCATTAATCCAGTTCTGCAATAGAAGAATTAGCATACCCTATTATTATTAAGTGAATGAAATAAAAAAAGAATTTATTGATTATTTACTAAACATTAGTCTAAGAAGTTACAATCAATGAAAATTCATAGAATTAAGGGGTGCTCAATGAGTAGCAAAATGATCATTGTCAACAGATCAGAAATTGATTGGAAAAGAGAATATCTGACCTTTGTGCAAATTCAAACTGGATTATTTTTATTTAAAGTTAAATAGATTTTAATATAGTAAAAAGAAATTTTAGCTTAAGAACCACAAGATCAATTTTAAATTCTCTATTTTTTTCCACTTATGTGAACATTGGATGATTAGAGAAATTTTCCATTAACTGTGTAAATAGAACTGCTCATTTCTCTTCTGCCCCCAAAGTCAAGAAACAATTTTTCCTCAAAGTGTTTTATTTTTCCAAACACATGTGGAGAGCTTTCAACATTCATTTTTGATAGATTTTGAGTTCCCAATTTATTCTTCCTCTCTCCCTGTTTCTCATCCCCACCCCAAGACAGCAAGCAATTTGACATGGGTTATACAAATGTAGTCTTTTGAAACAATTTTTTTCATATAATTAGTTATGTTGTGAAAGAAAAATCAGAAGAAAAGGAAAGAAAAACATGAGCAAGCAAATTCAAACACACACAAAAAGGTAAAAGTAGTATGCTTCACTCTGCATTCAGCCTCCACAGTTCTCTGGATGTGGATGGAATTTTCTATTCCAAATTTATTTAAATTGTTGAATAACCACATTTCTGAGAAGAGGTAAGTCTATCATTATTGACCATTACATAATCTTGCTGTTACTGTGCGTAATGTTCTCTTGGTTCTTTTGGTTTCCATATTAGTTATGTTGTGAAAGAAAAATAAGAACAAAAGAGAAAAGCCACGAGAAAGGAAAACAAACATACAAACAGGTGAAAATAGTATGCTACAATTTGCATTCAGCCACCATAGTTCTTGCACTAGATGTGGATGACATTTTCCATCTCAACTATCCTGGAATTTGCCTTGGATCACATATTGTTGAGAAGACCTACGTCTCTCATGGTTAATCTAACAGTCTTCCTACAATGTCCTTCTGGTTCAGTCCACTTCATTCAGTAGCAATTCATGCCAATCTTACATAGCCTTTTCTGAAACCCCCCTGGGCATCATTTCTTATAGAACAATAATATTCTATTACATTTATACACTATAGATTATTCAACCATTCCCCAACTGGGCATCCACTCAATTTCCAGTTCTTTGCCACCTCAAAAAGGGCTTTTACCAACATTTTTGCAAGGTGGTTCCTTTCCTTTCTTTTATGATCTCTCTGGGATATAGATCCATCAGTGGTACTGCTAGATCAAAGGGTATGCACAGTTTCATAGCCCTTTAAGCATAGTTCCAAATTGTTTTAGAGAATGGTTAGATCATATAACAATTTCATCAGTAAAGTATTAGTGTTCCAGTTTTCCCACATCCCCTCTAATATTTATCATTATTTTTTCCTCTCATCTTATCCAATCTGAGAGATATAAAATTGTACCTCAGAGCTTTAAAATTTACATTTCTCAGTCAATAGTGATTTAGAACTTTTTTTCATGTGACTAGAAATGAGCTAGGTGATTTTCTAAGACTAAAAGTTGAATAGAAGGTAATAATCTGATTTGACAAAGGTATTTCTTCATTGGAATTTCCCTCTACTGATGAATAATAACTATTGAAAACAAACACAAAATAGTCAAATTAGAACTGTACATTTGGTCTTCTCCCTCTTCAACTTTCTTGTTCCCTAGACTCTACAGTCACTCAATAAAAAGAAAAAAAATGTTATTAAAAACTACTATGTGAAATTCATGGTGGCAGGTCCTAAATAGAAAAAAAAACATTTTCTGCCATTAAGGTGCTTTCTCTTTCAATACGTCAATCTATATCTATTATCTTTATCATTCTATGTCTTTCTGTCTCTATCTCTGTATCTGCATCCATGTGATGTGTGTATGTGTATATAAAATATATAAATACATACAAGATAATTTGGAGAATAATTCACTCATTATTGGGGAGAGGGGGGCAGGAAAAACCAAATTAAATGTTATATTTGGACTGAATCTTTAGAGGAATTAAGGATTTGAAGAAATTGAGGTGAGGACTGAACATCTTCCAGGTATAGGAAAGAATTAGTGCAAAGACCTACAGGAGAGATAGAGAGAATGACAAAAATGTCAGTTTGGTTGGACCATAGGTAAATAAAAAGGAATAACATGAGGCTTAATGATGTTCTGATGCATGAACTTCACCATGTTCTTCCCCAGGAGAATATTATGTGTCTAACTTCAAAAATCTGATTACCTAAATTGTATTAACTGGCAGATTTCTGAATCTGCCCTGGGCCTGTAGTAACAAGGGAGAGACATCAGATGCAGCAGAAGCCTAGAGTGATGAGAGCATCTACCTCCTCTGGAAGCTGAATCCTCCATTCTGGGAAACTACAAAATATTTTAACTTCAAAAACTTGGATCTTCCAAAATGAAACAAGCACAAGATTATAAGGTAACTTGCAAGCCTGCAGTATGTAGTAAAGAGACTGAAAGCAATGGAAAAAAAAAAACAGGAATAACTAGCTGATGACTTTATTTTTAACTTTTTTTTCAAGATTATCTAGTAGAGTTTTCCTTTACTTGTTACCTCATAATTTATCAACCCTCTGAATTTGGGGACTTTTCAAAATTCTTTTTTGCATATATTGAATTTTTAAAAATGAACTTACATGTTTGCATTGAGATGAAAAATTTTCAGAATATGTTGCAGTCCTAGCTTCAGTTGTGGTGGTGGGGTCTAACAGCATTTGTAATTTGTTATTAAATGTATTTGGTATCTGAAATGAGGAATAATTAAATATACCAAATTTCCCAAACAAAAAAAATCAGAGCAAAATCAACGCTTGCAAGTACTTTTCCCCCTTTCTTTGTTAACTGCAGATGTGTAGTTATCAAATAGACTTCACTAAGAGAAATATTCTTGTTCATTGCAATTGCTGGTATAGAAAACTCCATCATAATTTCTTTCTGAGGCTGAGGTATTAAGAAGTCTAATAGAGATTTTAGAAAATCAAAATTGATGTAGGTGTCTCTTTCTAAAGATAATATGCTCTGTGTTTTAACACTTTACAAGGCTATCAACACCTCAGTTTCTCAGTAACTTAATGCCCCAAGGTTAGTTGGTCAAAGGCAGCAATGCTAAAGCCAAACAGCCATGATGCCTGCTTAATAAAGTAATAATTCTATCAATTCTGGGTCCCATCTCTCATTCCTTATGTCACATGGGCTCTCTTTTGATTTGCTTTTCTTTATAAGTTTTTTATGTCTAGGTATAATAGGAATTTATATGTACTCTGAAAGGTTATAAAAGGTTCTGACTTGTTGTTTTGTTAACTCAAGTCCTAAAGCCCAACTTTTGCTGATGGAAAAAAAATGTGACTGCTAAAATATTGTTGATGGAGTTGTGAACTGATCCAACCGTTCTAGAGAGCAATTGGAAATTATGCCCCAAGGGCTATCACACTGTGCAGTGTCTCTACTGGGCCTGTATCCCAAAGAGATCATAAAAAGGGAAAAGCACCCACTTGTGAAAAAATATTTTTAGCAGCCCTTTTTGTAGTGTCTAGGAACTGAAAACTGAATGGAGGCCTAGCATTTGGAGAATGGCTGAATAAGCTATACTATATGAATGTTATGGAATATTATTGTTCCATAAGAAACAATTAGCAGGATGATTTTAGAGATTTTAGAAAAAACTGATGTCAAATGAACTTAGTAAAACCTATACAATATTATACACAGCAACAGCAAGATTACATGATGATCAATTTTGATAGACTTGGTTCTTTGTAATAGCAAGGTGATTTAGGCCAGTTTTATTGGACTTGTTTTGGAGAGCTCCATCTGCACTCAAAGAGAGGACTATGGGGACTGATGGTGGATAACAACATAGTATTTTCACCTTTTTTGTTGTTTGCTTTCTCAGTTTTTTTCCTTTTTTGATCTGTTTTTTCTTGTGTAGCATGATAATTGTGGAAATATGTATAGAAGATTGCACATGTTCAATTTATATTGGATTATTTGCTGTCAGAAGGAAGTCTTGGAGAGAAGGGAGGGAGAACAAAATTTGGAAAACAAGTTTTTGTAAGGGTGAATGATGAAAACTATATATGGGTGTATTTTGAAAATAAAAAGTCAAAAAAGGAAAAAATGTGTCCCTTTGTTTTAAAGACAACTCCCAAAGCACATAATAATGTAAGCTTAGATTAATGGTCATAAAGTGTTGTAATAACTCACCACAAGGAAAAACAAATGAACAATCAGGAATCAACTCATCTAAAAGCCTATAGCTGGTAAGGAAGAAAGTATTTTTCCATTTCTTTCTTCTTGCACTCTTTCCTACATTAACTTAGGATGGGAAGTCAGGGCTTAGTTTAAATGTAAATGAAGAATGGCTTCCTTAGGGATAACCAGATATCTCTCTTACTGTTATCTATTGGAACTGCTCACATCCACTATCATTTGGTTTACCATTCTTTTCTTGTTAATGCCTCACACTCTACACACTCTACCTAAATATATATCTTGTATGACAGTCAACATTAATCATCTACTTATGTGAATATTTTGTGATGTAGTGAGCCAGAACCCTCAATTTCTATTTAATTTTTTTATTAAAGCTTTTCATTGACAAAACATATGCATGGGTAATTTTTCAACACTGACCCTTGCAAAACCTTCTGTTCCAAATTTTGCCCTCCTTCTTCCCACCCTCTCCCCTAGACGGCAGGTAGTCCAATATATGTTAACTATGTTATAATATATGTTAAATCCAATATACATAGTTGTACAGTTATCTTGCTGCAAAAGAATAATCGGCTCAAGAAGGAAAAAAAAAACCTGAGAAAGAAAACAAAATGCAAGCAAACAATAACAGAAAGAGTGAAAATGCTATGTTGTAGTCCACAGTCCTCTCTCTGGGTGTAGATGGTTCTCTTTTCATCACTGAACAATTGGAACTGTGTTGAATCATCTCATTGTTGAAGAGAGCCATGTCCATCAGAATCGATCATCATATAGTCTTGTTGTTGCTGTGTATAATGATCTCCTGGTTCTGCTCATTTCACTCAGCATCAGTTTGTATAAGTCTCTCCAGGCCTCTCTGAAATCATCCTGCTGGTTATTTCTTACAGAACAATAATATTTAATAACATTCATATACAATAACTTATTCAGCCATTCTCCAACTGATGGGCATCCACTTAGTTTCCATTTTCTTACCCCTACAAAAAGGGCTACCACAAATATTTTTGCACATGTGGGTACCTTTCTCTCTTTTAAGATCTTTTTGGGATATAGGTTCAAAGGGTATGCACAATTTTATAACTTTTTGAGCATAGTTCCAAAATGCTCTCCAGAATGGTTGGATCCATTCACAATTCCACCAACAATGTATCAGTGTCCCAGTTTTTCCACATCCCCTCCAACATTTGTCATTATCTTTTCCTATTATCTTAGCCAATTTGACAGTGTGTAGTGGTATCTCAGAGTTATCTTAATTTGCATTTCTCTGATCAAAAGTGATTTGGAGCACCTTTTCATACGACTAGAAATAGTTTTAATTTCTTCATCTGAAAATTGTATGTTCATATCCTTTGACCATTTATCGATTGGAGAATGGTTTGAATTCTTATAAATTTGAGTCAATTCTCTATTTTAGAAATGAGGCCTTTATCAGAATTTTTAAATGTAAAAATGATTTACCAATTTATTGCTTCCCTCCTAATCTTGCCTGCATTAGTTTGTTTGTACAAAACCTTTTTAACTTAATATAATCAAAATTATCTATCTGGTGTTCAATTATGAGTTCCAGTTCTTCTTGAGACACAAATTCCTTCCTTCTTCACAGATCTGATAGGTAAACTATCCTATGTTCCTCTAATATGAGGAACATAGAAATTATGAGCAACTATGTTGCTCATAATATCTCTATATCTAAATCATGAACCTATTTAGATCTTATCTTGGTATGTGGTGTTATGTGTGGGTCAAGCCCTAATTTTTTCCATTCTAGTTTCCAATTTTCCCATCAGTTTTTGTCAAATAGTGAGTTCTTATACCAAAAGATGGGATCTTTGGGCAGAACCCTCATTTTCTCCAGTTGTACTTTACCCATTCTTAGAAACACATTCAATTAAAAGAAACTCAAGGGTAAATATGTATGACTAACAATGGGTAGCCTTCCAGTGTCTCAAATTTCAATGAAAATAACTTTGGAAAAAGGAGAACCAAAGGTTATGTTTGCATCCTTTATTCCCATATCACCTTCATTTGCCAATATATCCTTCAAAAGATGATTATTAGTGACTTATTAATTTATAAGGAGGGCCCTAGAAATCTGTTATTGTTATTATATTTAATTCAATTCCATTAAATTCAACAGATATTTTAAGTGTGCTTACTTATTATGTGCAATGAGCTGGGGAGGCAAGGACAAAAACTGAAAGTGTCTAGTCTGGGCTAGGTAAGGTAACGGAAAGTATGTAAAGGCAATTACTTATACAATATATACAAGGAAAAATACTATCATGGCTGAATGTCATCAAGAGGAAGGATTAGGAAAGATTACATTTAGGAGATAGTATATCAACTGATTCTAAGTGATTTTAAGAGGCAGAGGTGGAGTGAATTCTAGATTTGGAACAGCTTGACCAAAGACATGCTGCTTTAGGAATATCACTTTA
>JAJPUD010018485.1:0-28599 GCA_023553655.1 Myrmecobius fasciatus | reverse complement strand
ATCTGAAAAAAATACATTTATTATTTCTGCCTTCCTGCATTTGATTTTGAGGTTTTTGTGTCCTAACACATGGTCAATTTTTGTATAAGTTCCATGGACTGCTGAGAAAAAAGTAAACTCCTTTCTGTCTCCATTTAATTTCCTCCAAAGAGCTGTCATACCTAACTTTTCTAACATTTTGTTTACCTCCTTAACTTCTTTCTTATTTATTTTGTGGTTTGATTTATCAAGTTCTGAGAGAGGGAGGTTGAGATCCCCCACTATTATAGTTTTGCTGTCTATTTCTTCTTGCATCTCTCTGAACTTTTCCTCTAGGAATTTCCATGCTATACCACTTGGTGAATATATGTTTAGTATTGATATTGCTTCATTATCTATGGTACCCTTTAGGAAGATATAATTTCCTTCTTTGTCTCTTTTAATTAAGTCTATCTTTGCTTTTACTTGGTCTGAGATCAGGATTGCTACCCCTGCTTTTTTTTGTTCACCTGAAGCATAATCGATTCTGCTCCAACCTTTTACCTTCACCCAGTATGTATCTCTATGTTTTAGATGTGTTTCTTGTATACAACATATTGTTGGATTCTGGTTTTTAATCCAGTCTGCTATCTGCTTCTGCTTTAAGGGAGAGTTCATTCCATTCACATTCACAGTTAAAATAACTAATTCTGTATTTCCTGCCATCTTATTTACCCTAGCTTATGTTTTTCTCTTTCTTATCCCCTTTCCCTCCTTCCTACTATTTTGCTTTTGATAACCACTTCCCTCAAACAATCCTTCCCCTTTAGAGCCCCACCCACTCCTTTTTCCCCCCTTTCCCTCTTGTTTCCTTATAAGTACGTCTATTATTCCCTCTGAGCCAAATCTGATGAGATGGAGATTAACCCAATTCTCATTCCCCTCCCTTTCTTCTCCTCAATCATTATAGGTTTTCTTTGCCTCTACATGTGATGTAATTTCCCTTATTTTACCTCCTTTTCCTCTTCTTCCAGTATTATCCCTTTTCTACCTCTAATTTCTTTTTCAGTTTATCATATCATAATAATCATAAAATCACAATAATCATATCATAATCATAATGTAATAACAGATTCATAAAAATCAACCCTCATTCTATAAGTATCTATAACATTAATATAGTTCTCAAGAGTTTTTTTTTTCTTGTTACCTTTTTATGTTTCTCTTGTGTTCTGTGTTTGTAGATCAAATTTTTTGTTCAGTTCTGGTCTTCTCAGTAGAAATAGGTGAAATTCTCCTATATCAGTGAATAACCATCTTCTTCCCTGGAAGATAATGCTCATTCTAGCTGGGTAATTTATTCTTGGCTGTAATCCAAGTTCCTTTGCCCTTCGGAATATCTGATTCCAGGCCCTTCGATCCTTCAAAGTAGAAGCTGCTAGGTCCTGTGTGATCCTAATTGTGGCTCCCCGATATTTAAATTGTTTCTTTCTGGCTTCTTGTAATATCTTTTCCTTGGTCTGATAGTTCTGGAATTTAGCCACGATATTTCTGGGGGACTTAATTTTGGGTTTCTTTCAGGAGGTGATCGGTGGATTGTTTCAATAAGTATTTTGCCTTCTGGGTCTAATATATCAGGGCAGTTTTCTTTTATGATTTCCTGGAGATGGTGTCTAGGTTCTTTTTTTCATCATGGCTTTCAGGAAGCCCTATAATTCTTAGATTGTCTCTCCTAGATCTATTTTCCAGGTCAGTTGTTTTTCCTAGGAGATATTTCATGTTTTTCTCTTTCTTTTCATTTTTTTTTGTTTTTGTTTGACTGATTCTTGAAGTCTTGATGAGTCATTGATTTCCAATTGTTCGATTCTAATTTTTAATGTCTCGTTTTCTTCAGTTACTGCTTTTAGTTCCTTTTGCAATTGACCAATTACATTTTTTTGTTCATTGTATTCTTTTTTCCATTTTTTCTATTTTATTTTGCAGTGATCTCATTTCATTTCCCCATGTTTCTTCTAACTCTCTTTTAAGATCCTTTATGTAATCTTCAAAGAAAGCCTTGTGACATGGAGTCCAGTTTCTGTCTCTCTGGGGCTTTTTCTGGAGTTGCTTTACCTTTAGGGGCCTCAGGATTTGAGTCTGTTCTTCCCTCTCTTCATAAAAGTTGTCTATGGTGAGAGTTCTTTTTGGTTTTTTAATTCATTTTTTAAAGGTATGAGGTCTGTTTAAGGCAAAGGTGGGACAGCTGCTTTAATTTGCCCTGGGGCAGTCCTGTTTTGAAGTTCTTCCAGAGTATCTTCTTCTAGAATCCTGTTGTCCTCCAGATATTGTGGATTTTTTTGCTTCAAAATCAGTCTAGAGGCTTCATATGTTCTTGGTTTGAGGGAAGGTTAGAGGAGGTTACAGAGACTCCTGTCTGATCTCCACCACCTTGGCTCCCTATCAATATTCATTAATGACATTTGAGCTATAGTTTTCAATGCATGAAGCATAAAGCTTTTTTTAGGCACTTATTGTAATCCTGGCTTGTTGCTAAGCACTGGAGCAAATACAATTTGGAATCTACTGGGATGTGACATGAAGATTTAGATAAGATGAGATGAAACCTCATCCAACAGAGCCCAATGTTTTTAGGAAGGACTCCAAGGTTCTAGAGTGAAGGAGATAATGAAGATAGCCTGAAGAGCTGAAAGCAGTTTTCCCTTTCTATGGTTTTCACATCAAAGCTTTCTTGGTTTCACATAAGAAGTTCAGAAAATTCTCTATTTATGTGAATGCATTGTAACTATTTAATCTTTAGATGTTGATATAATTTACTTACAAATTTACCTGGACCAAAATTTTATATATGTACACACACACACACACACACACACACACACACACACACATACATACACACACATACATTTTTTTTATTTTTCCCTATAGAAAGCCATTCTTGGTGCTTGATTTCTCTTTTTCCACCTTATATAGGGTTGTTGAGATTATTTCCTATTTGGTAATTTTATGTTCTATAATTCCTTTTCAATCATAACTCATTAAACTGTACTTGGAATTATTAGGATAATTCAATCTTTCCTGAAAACAATAAATTTAGAATCACAAAATGGTTTATGCTTTCCATTATTTCCAATCTTCCTTGCCAACCAGCATCATAAACACCCACATTCTTTCTAGCCATATGTCAGTTTATTCTGTCTTTTAGCCGTTAGAAGCCTTGATGTTGGGTATTTTTTAAATACTTTTATATTTTAAATACGTTTGTATTTTATTACCCTAGCAGAAGTATTGGAGAGAAGAAAGAGTGTTGGATCAGGAGAAACCTGAATTTGAATTCTGCTTCTAATGTTTTACCAACTATAGGACTGTGGGCAAATCATTTTACTGCACACTCTTCACCTCAATTAACTCATATGTAAAATGTGGCTAGTACAGAGTTGTTGCAAGATCAAAATGCTGTAATAAAACTACTTTAAAAACTTAAATTACCCTATGAAATGTCTAAAGGTAACCAGGTGACCCAGTTGAAAGAGTATTTAACTTGGAGCCAGGAAGACCTGAGTTTGGATAATCCCTTATATATTTACTAGTTATACAATTCTGAGCAAGTCACAACTTTGATTCCCATCATTTTCCTCAACTGTAAAATAGAAATAATATTAATACCCACTACCCATGGTAGTTATGAGGATAAAATGAAATATTTGTAAAGCTTTTTGCAAACTACAAATGCTAGCTCTTAATTTTATTAATATTATCATTATATTGACTTTGACTAAAACTATTTTAATGTTTCTCCTTAGTTTTAAATTTGTAGTCTTGTTACATAAACTGCTACTTCTAGGTACAAAGACATACAATTAAGTTCAATTTGATTCTCACGGTATAAAATTTCAAGACTCCTTAAAATTATCTAATGCCAGATACATCAAATCATAGGCCTTAAACTGATATGAAATGTAATTGGGAATGCTTAACAAAAATAAATAAATAAATAGACAATACAACATATCTAATGTTATTCTGTGGTTTTCTAACTCAATATGCAGCTCCCAGGAACCTGTTTCTATTTGAGTTTGAGACGATTAATCTAATTCAATCCCTTTTTGCAAATAAGGGAACTGGAACCAAGAGAAAAGTCCATAAAGTGGCAAAGGCAGGATGGTATCAGTATGACAATGAACCCAATTAAACTGTTCATATTGACCTTTGAAGCAAAGACCTGAAATGTTGAAGGGGATCAGATAATAAAGAAAAAGCCCTCAGCTGTTAACTATCATTTGTCAAAATGTATAACTGGGAAGAAGTAGTCAGATGAAGTTGGAATATCTCATCAGTTTACTTAAAAAGAAGCACTTGAAAAGATTCCTCTTTTGATTTGGGTCACTTCTCTTTTGATCCAGAATTTATTTTAAACATTGTCATAACTAATGAATAATTATTTTCTTTGGCTGCTGTGTTTTTTCCATAGATTTTTAGGAACCTAGGTCTGTTTTTCTGAGTCCAAACTCTTTCCATTATACCATGCTACCTTTAATAAGATATCACTAAATTAAATGTTATTTTTTTCTTTCTGACAATATAAATAAAAATAGAGATATAGATACATTCTGACTATATGATGTCTATTATCATTATTATTAATATAATTTTCATGGTACAATGGAAAGAATATGAGACTTAAAGATCTGGTTTGGATTCCAATTATGTGTCTAACTGTATGACCTTAGAAAAAATCACTTCAAATCTGGAAGTCTCAGTTTTCTCATCTGTAAAATGAGAAGATTGTATCTCTACGGAAATGAATTTCAAAAATGATGATCTCATTAAAATGAGGTAGTCAGCCTAGATGATTTCTTAGAGTACTTTCAACCTTAGAAAAATCCTAAGCTTTTTTGCTTCTTAGAAATAGTTACTGGAGGCCTTTATAAATCAAATAAACAGCTACCTTTTAATAACAGATGGATGCCACATTATATATGATGGGAAAGTCATAAATTAAGTGATAGAGGAGAAATAGCTGAGTGAAGAATTTTATCAACTATATAAGATTAAAGAAGTTTCTTTAGAACCTGGAATTCTATCTGATTTTAGACATTTCAAAGGGTTTTACAACTATCAATTCACAATGCAACCAAACAGCCTGAATACATGCAATCAAGATATTCATTTTAAACACTAGAGTAACCGAAGCATCCTTTGGTCCAGTACAGATGCCTAAAAGAAATTAATATAGCTGGGCTGTAGTAAGAGGCTGCTGATTCCAAAATAATAACATTCTAAAACAGTGACATCTTGTGGTTTCCCAAGCTGTAACATACATGAAGTATTAAGTAGAAAAAATAACTACTTCTTTTCTCATATGAGTGGCTCAAGGGAATGCAATGAGGAAAAGGTATGTGTCATTTTCATTACACAAAACTGATGAGATTGAAGTCTGTATGACCTCCACTTGAATCTGAATTCTCCTTGATTGTGGGGGGAGAATGTAGCAAGGGAAAAGAGCTTTATTATCCATGGATACTTTTCACTGCGGCATTGTGAAAACAGCAAATATTTCCTGAGCTGTACTTTGTCATTTGCATACCAGTAATTCTTTTTTATAGGTAACAAATGCTGTGCTTTCAGTATTGGGCAGTTTGGCTCTCTGTCAGAGAAAGACAATCTATACCATCTCATCGATTCACCCAACCAATTAATTCATTGAGTTTTCTCCATCTATTAAAAACAATCACAAAAAAAAACACATTTTGACATAATATATATATATATATATATAATACAATTTAAATTTTAAAAGTCAACTCTGAATAAAAATCCATTTGTAATAAGATAAAACATAAGATATTTCATCTCCTTAATGGCTTTCTTTTTATTATGGCCAAGATGAACTTGTATATGTTGGAAATATTTGCAAGGAGAAGCAGCTGTTTATAGAACATCATATCTCTCTACAAGCAAAGGAACTTTCATTCTATAGAGAGATGATTCCAAGTTCAAATGTTTGTATGCTTTCTATTTTTTACAATTCTGTTGGTGAGGTTTTATATCCCAAGCTGAAAGTTGAACTACCACTATTCATAAATGGTGAAAGCCAGGATGCCCACTACATTTTTTAGAAGAATTTGACCTATAAAGAATAAACAGAAGACATGAAAGCAAGACCTGGAATTAAAAAGCAATTTTTGAATGAACTTTAGAATTGTATATTGAGTGCTGGAAGGGAGCTAAAAGGGCAGCTAGCCCAATCCCCACAACTTTTCACATCAGGAAACTGAGGTCCAAACATGTGAAATGACTTCCCTAAGGTCTACAACAAGTAACAGTAATTTCTTTGGTTAGGAAGCAGCAAAATTGGGATTAGATTAGTAGGTTGGTAAATGTTTAATGATTGACTCTTCAAAAATGCAGGATCCATTTTGAGTTTAATCTGCCTTATAAACACTCCTTTGATCACTTGTTTTAGAAAATCAATAAGGCAATAAATCAAGCTCCAATTGATAACCTTTGTTCATTTACAAGGTATGAATGCTCACATTGAAAATTAACTACAAGCTTTTCTGAGCTTCAAAATGGATCTAGCACATACCTGGCTTAGAAGCAAGTCCTCTCACACACACACACACACACACACACACACACACACACACACACAAAATTTTACACTTCTGGATAAAAACATTCAGTGGATAACAAGGAAGTATGGAGTATCTGGAGGAGGGGATAGAGCATTGGACTTGAGGAAGGCTTAGAGTCAATCTTGCCTCTGATACCAATAATTGCCTGACCATGGGCAAGACCTCAACCTCTGTGAGCATCAGGCCACACTTTAAGATCTATCTACCAGGTAACAGAGGAGTAGGTTAGGGAAATTTTCATACCAAGAAATCACAAAATCTCAACATATTGACTTAGATAATTTAGTTGGCACTTTGGAGAAATTCAAAGGATCTAACAGTCATGGTCCATACCTCTTAGTAGAGTGATGGACAAAGGAACCAAATTACCTATCAGAAAAAAATGCACTATCTCCAACTAGCAGAGATAGCCACCTGAGCACATTTACATATCATCTAGCTATCTACTCCAGCCATCTTTCCATTTGTTACCCCAGTTTTCCAACTTTTCCCCACCTAGAATAGCATTTTCTGTACCACTGAGAATATTTTCTTTTGGTCAGACCTCCAAAAAACATAATCCCAGTCCTTGGGGGAGTTAATCCACAGAATTTTAAAACTTCCCTTTTGGAGTTGAACTGTCTTGATTAGTGAATGGGTAAGTGGAAATTCTTCTAGCTCATTATAGGAGAAATGTGAAGACTACTAGAGTCTGAATAAAAAGACCTGGATTCAAATTTTGGACTTTTTCTTTTGCTACATGAAAGTCTGAAGTGACTTTTTTCATGTACAAACGAAGGGATTGGACTAGATGACCTTCTTAAGTTCCTTTAAATCTAAGATCCCATGATTCCATATGCCTCATATCCCATCCACCCATCCATATAGTCATCTTTCTATCTTCCCTAGAGCTGAGTACTTGCATCCTACCCTCCTCCCCTAAATCTGGACATAGTTCTAAAATTAATATTAATACTACTTCTGAAAAGAGCATCTCAGTGTACTGTACTATTGATTAATTTCCTATCTTTATGACTTCCCTAGATTAAAATTCTTCTATGGTTGTACCCATACTGCCTCTCTGCATGAGAATGTAAGATCTTCAAAGATATCTTATTTTTGTATTTTTGTCCTCAGTGTTTAGTGCCTGGAACATAGTAGGTCTTAAAAATTTTATCATTATTACAGAAATAAATTGTACTCTTTTCAATCTTGAACATTATAATTCTGCTTATTTTGTATGTTAGCAGTGTTAGGACTTTCTGATTACCTCCTTGCTTTAACAGTTTTATAATCTAAAATACATATATGGGACTTTAAGATTTGTGAAGTTCTTTTAAGTATCGTATTTCATTTGACTTTCATAATAACCTTATGGGTAGATACTATTATTGTCTCCACTTTACAAATGAAGAAATTGCAGCTTAATTTGCCTATAGTCCTATAGTCAGTAGTTTTTGAGATAAGATCTGTTCCCAGGGCTTCCATATTCCAAGTCCAGTGTTTTTTTTTTTTTTGATAAAAAATAAAAAAAAAAAAAAAATATTTGTAATAAGGGTAAAAATCCATTACACAAATACTAAAACAGCTCTTGACTGCTTTAAAATAGTTAATTTTGTTAAAATTACTATTTTTCTTTTTAAAAGGATCAAGGAAATGTATAAATTTTCTAAAATGAAAATTTATAAAGATCTGATTTAACATATAGGGAGCTCCAATATCTCTAATTCCCTTTTAGAAAAAAGCCCCTATCTCAGTCCATAAGAGAAAAATTATTATCCACACTGAATGGTTCTCAATCTACTCCATTAGGCCTTTATAGTAATAAATCATTACAAGAAATATAAAATTTTTAAGGCTTTTAAAACTTATCATGCTATTCCATGAGAACTCCATCTTTGGGTGAACTTATGGGAAGATAGGAAGATTTGCATAGAAAGATGACTATATTTGCATTCTCTCCAGCAGTGAAGTTCCATTGTTATGGAACAATCTTCACTGTTGGAGAGACTATCAATCTGAACTAGAGCACAGATCCTTGGGAGTACTTAAGTATTTTTCAATGATGGATTCTGATTGTTTGACATTTTAAAGACTAAGCACCTTGAAATCAGTCAACTGACTGAGGAAATTGATTGCAGCAAGAAATCCTATTTTCAAATTTATTTTTTGAATTTATGAACTAAAGAAACATTAACAATCATGAATGTGTACATCCATATAAAAATAATTTTAAAGTACTTTATAAAAAGCCTAAAAATTTCTACTACTTTAAATCTATACTGTACATATGTGTATTTGTGTGTGTGCATGTTTATATGTGTGTGAAAATTATATTGCCCTATATTCAGTACACACAAAAAGTGTTATCTATCAATGTCATATTTTCCCCCAAAATCAAGAAAATTTACTACTTGAGATTTCTAGGTTATATTAGAATAGTGACCCTAGAAAACCTCCCAAAGGGAAAAAAATCATTTCTGTCTAAAATTAGGATTGATTTCAGTTTAGTCCCCTGCCCCCATCAGTCCACCCCAGAGTACTGTATCAGAAATGTACTCAATGGCCTATGAAATAACCTATAATTTTGGTACTTTTCCAGAGATGAGGAAGAGAGCATCTGCAACCTGGTGCCCATGGAAACTGCCCAGTAGCCTAAGATTTTGGGAATATGCCCAGTCAGCTTTATGGGGGTAACCCAACTGTTTCTACCTCTCATATAGAAAGCTGTAGAGAGGTGCTTTGAAAAGTCAAGCTGAGACTTCGTTTTCACAGAGTTCCTTATTCCGAATCCAGTGTCTTATCCATTATACCATTATATATTCATAAATCCTAAAATAGGTCTTACTTCTTAAAAATAGTTAATTTTGTTTAAAAGGTTAAGGTTAAAAATCATTAAATGAGGTCTGGGGTGGAGGAAGAATCTCACTATCAAAACTATAGATCTTACCTAAGACTTTTCAAACTTTGCCTCCAGTTTCCATTTTGTAGCCACTACATAAATGTAATAAAGTCATTATAGAAAACTTGTAAATTGACTCCAGGTGGAAGAGTAATGAACCTGACCCATCAAGGAATGTTAAATTGTGGGTTGTAGACTCCTACACAGGGTTACTGCTCAGCTCAAATGATTAGGACAAAGGGCTCTGCGATGGCAGGAATCTTTTTTGCCACAAGACTATTTTTTGATGGCCTAAATGTGATGGTTTAAACATTTTATTTATTTATTTGATGGTTTAAAATTTTTATGTAATAACTATAAAAATTAATGCTTTAATGTTTTTTACAATCTTTTATATATGTTATCCCATTTGTTTTTCACTACAACTCTGTGAAATAGTTCTATTTATTATTATTATTATTATTATTCCCATTTTACAGCTGAGAAAGCTGAAGCAAAATGGTTAAGTGACTTGCCCAGAGTTATATAGCTAGTATCTAAGAAAGGATTTAAACTCAGATCTTTCTGATTCCAGATTCAATACTCTGGATAACTATTCAGTCTCCTCCATTAACTTTGGTTTTCTGTGGCATATATACCTAATATATTTCAAATACAACTCTGAAATCATTCCATTTCAAACCACTTAACATGAAAACAGAAAGAGCTCTAAGAATAGGTACATGAAACTGGTAGAACATCAACTGTCAGCTATTGTGAAATCTGATTAGTTTTGATTTACATTGGAAAATATGTGGATTTACTATCAGATTACATAGTCCACTGATTTCTTTGCAACCTTTGGTTTATCCCATTCTAACCATCCATAATTGAACTAACTCTACAAAACAGACCAGAACAAATAGTCAGGGCAGCAGACCATTGCTACTTTGGGACAAAAGGAGAAATTCAGTTTAATGCCACTTAATCTATAAGATTACTATATACTCACTAATGTCCTTCCCTTGCCTCAAATATTAGTAAAAACTTCCAAACTCCTGAACAGCCAGGTTTTTTTCTTTTGATTTTGTTTGTTTGTTTATTTTTTCAGAGACTGAGGCCATACCACTAGACTTAGAATGATAGTTAAAACTGAAAAGGACTTCACAGAAAACCTAGATCAATAGTCTCCTTTTATAGAAAGGACATTGAAACCCAAAGTTAAAGGATTTGTTAAAAATCATAAAAGTATTCAATGAAAAAGCTACTATTTGAACCCAGTGGCTGACTTTAATTAAGTTTTCTTTTCACAATACCTCGCTGCCTCTTTCTGGTTCCATCCATTAATCCCTCAATTTACTTCCCTAAACCTTAGTTTCCTCAGGTGTAAAAATGGAATAGTAATACTTTTTCTATCTACCTTACAAGGTTATTGTAAGCAAAATGCTGTATAAACCACAAAGTGCTACATATATGTGATCTATTATTATATCGCATTCTAACTCAAACACCACATTTCACTCTTCTTTCTTAAAAAGTTAAAGACAAATTTATCCCCCACCAAATAGTCATACTTGTTTCTGTAATGATATCCTATCTTCTAGCTATGCAAACACAGCTGTTCCTCTTGTAGGCGATGGTAGCCATGGAACTGTCCACAGCTGAAACTTATTCAAAGCAACCAAGACAAAAGAATTAATGTCTTTGATGCCAGGGTAATAAAGAATTCCCTACAAATTCACTGCTATAACTGAACCAAACTGCATACAAATTTATTGTATGAACTTAAATCCAATTTATGCTTATTTTCTTATCTGGGTGTCAACAATTTAACATTAATTAAATACCTACTATATGACAAATCAACAATGAACTATATACAAATGAGTATGATTCAATTAAGAATGTAATAGGACAATATAAGGAATGCAAATAAAATGCTATAAATTATCATTTTAGAATTCATAGATCACTTTAACTGGGAGAGAGGAGGAATCCTGCACTACATTTCCAATTTTTCCTTTAATCAATGTCCCTGATTCAATGTTGATTTTTCTTTTGGAATTTAAACATGCATCTTGTTTCCGTCCCCTATCTGCTCTTTGTTATGGTATAACTGGTTCTTTTGTTCTAAAAAAGTCATATATTATTTTTGTACTATTCCTAATAGTATATTCCTAATGTGATATGATCCAAGTGAGGTCAGTCTGCAAAAAGAGTACTTTGGAGTTCATACAACTGCAGTTTTTGTCTAGACCAAAACATTTTCAAGCTAATTATTAACCAAAAAAAAAATTTTAATGTTCAAGTCCATTACTAAGAAACCTTAGTAGTACTGATGATAACAATACTAATAATATGAGCATCCTGGTGTAGTGTCCTGGACCTGCAATCAGGAAGACATGGATCTAAATCATCCCCATAGGGTCTCACTTGACTGTTATGGGTATATAGGTAAATTATTTAACCTCTCTGTAACTCAATTTCTTTATCTGTAAAAAGGAAATAACGTCACCTAGCCCACTGAGTTGTTATGATTACAAATTTAGAGCTGACAATTTCAAGTTGTGATGGAAAGGGTCATTTGCATCCTGAGAGGACTGTTGAATCACAACATAGTATTTTCACCTTTTTAATTGTTTGCTTGCTTTTTTTTCTCATTTTTTCCCTTTTTGATCTGATTTTTCTTGTAAAGTATGATAAATGTGGAAATTTGTATAACATGTTTAACATATATTGGTTCATTTGCTATCCTGAGGAGAGGGAAGGAGAAAGGAGAAAGAAAAATTTGGAACACAAAGTTTTGCAAGGGTGAATGCTGAAAACTATCTTTGCATATATTTTGAAAATAAAAAGCTATTATTTAAAAAAATAGAGCTGAAAAGGATATTCTCATCCTCAATTATGAAAAAAAAATAAAGTTGAGAGAAATTAAGTTGTTTATCTAGGGTGACAGAGCTAATGTGTGTTTGAGTCAGGCCTCAAACCCAGTTCTTCCTGACTCTTGAGTCCAGTCTTGATTCCAGATATGCTAATATATAAAAAGAAATTTACAAAGTTTAAAGCACTGAATAAATGTGACCAGCTATTTCATATGTAAATCTTTGCTTTTATTAATCCAACATGATCAAGAAGAAAAAAAAAACAGGAGGGTTAAAGTGATGTGTTTAATGTAAATTATTGCAATGGTAGAAGAGCTTATTCCTCACCATTTCCTGAAGATTTATGAGAATGATCAACCAATATGAAAAAGAAAACTGATATCTTCCTCAAAGACATCACTTCCACATTTGTCTCCCAATGGCACCAAGCAGATGAGAAAGAAATACTGACAATAAGGCTTAAGGAGTAGGTGGGGGAGTCTGTATCAAAGGAAAGGCCTGATTCTGAAGGCATTCATAGCCTTGCTTTGTCCTCATGCTCTCTTTTCAGAGAATAGCTCTACTTTTTATCTCTGATCAGCAAATGGTGCTATTTGCATGGAGGTACTTCCATTTAATTAAAAATGCCATTTCATAAGTGAATTATTTACTTTTCTAAAGTCAGAGAACCTAATTTCAGCTTGTTAACCTCATTTTGTCCATAAGAACACTTTGGAATTCTAAAGCTTCTCTCATTTTCTCTCGACAAAACATAAGGCTCCAAACCTGATAAGCATATTAATGACAATCTAATTAATTATTTTTATTTAAAACAAATATGACTGAAGCCATATTCACTCATCCCTTGTAGTCAAAAAAGACATCCTTTGAAATTAGCCTCCCAGACATAGTTTTGTTTTGTTTTTTTATTTCTCCCATCTACAACAGGCTCTAGGGACTCCACAACATCTGCTGGTAAAAGGTCAAGCCTAATTTTCAAGCCCTGAGAATTTAAGACCCTAAAATACCACTAAGGCTCTTCACCTTTGCACCTACTCTCTGTCCTAAGGAAACCATCACATATATTAAAGCAAATAGAAAGAGAATGAATATTTAAATTGTAAGAAGAATAAAGGCCTTTCCAATAAATCATATGAACTGGACAGGTGGAAGAAAATAATTTTATAGCTTTAGCTGGGCAGGCATTATAAGTAAAATAAAGCCCCTGATTCTGGTAAAGGAGGGAGAAATATTTTTTTCCTAAATTCCATGTCTCCATAACCCAGATCAGGCCATGACTAACAGGGAAGTCAGGAAAGGCTTACGATTAGGGCTTATAAGGAGGCAGACCACTATTTCTCTTTTTTGAGGGAGTGGGATTGGGGGATTCTGTGGCAATCAGGGGGTTAATTATCCAAGACAAGTACAAAGAACTCAAAACGAAAATGCTATTCATAACCAGATAAAGAACTCATGGTCTTTGGGATGCAAATCAAAGCATACTTTTCATTTACTTTATTTTTTCTCATATATTTTTCTTTTGATCATGTTTCTTCTTTTATAACTAGGACTACTATGGAAATATGTTTATCATGATAACACATGTATAGCTAGACCAAACTGTCTACCTTCTTCAAAAGAGAAGAGGGAGGAAGAAAGGGAAGAAGAAAAATTTGGGTCTCAAAATCGTGCAAAAATGAATGCTAAAAATTTTCTTGTTATGTATCTGAAGGAAAAGAATATATTATTATATTTTTAAAAAGTAAAAATAAAAAATGACCATTACTATAAGCATCCAAGGAGCACAAAACTTAGATGGCTCAGGCATTTAAGTGCTCTCTTCTTCATCTGAGGAATCTCAAGACAAAAGCTGATTATTGTTTGTATTTCAAACTCTTACAATAATGAACTCATTGTAAGCCTATCAAAAATATAATTGACTTCAATTATATTTCCACATGGTTCCCAATTCTTAGAAAGTTTAAACTAAAGATTATTAGCCTGCTATCCACTGATGGCCAATGGATCCATACAAATATTTTAGGGACTCTGTGGATAAAACATCTTTCTTTTCACTAACCTAAATGAAATTCAGCATTTCCTTCAATTATGAATATTAGCAACAAGTATTATTCTTAAACAAGGTCCGAAAGTTTCAGGAGACTGAGAGATCCATTAGGCAACAAAGATTAAGAACCACTGTGCTATATTAAACATGGAGTTCCCTAACAAAATTCCTAACAGGCAGAGACTTGACTCTTTTCATTTACATTTATAAATATCACCAACCTGGTCTCTTAGTAGTTGAAGAAAGTTCAGGTTGCAACAATGTTTAGGTAAAGAAACCAAAGGACAGATACTAGTCTGTCAATAGAAAGAGTAGGATCCATAGTCTTCCTTAATTTCTACCATCTCTGATCAGTCCCAATTTCTCTGTTTGTTCTCTCCTGTATATTAAAATTTCATCTGTTTATATTCCTATCTCTCTGCTGAGACCCTGGAAATTTCCTGATCCTCAATTCACTAGTGCTTTCATATAAGCTCTTCAGGGTATGGCCAAGTACCACATTCACTCAGAACAGACTGTTTAATGACCCTCCTTATTGACTCATTCAATCAAGAAGCTTCTCCAGTGAACAAATGTAACTAATTTCAAGTTTAATAGGGGCAATCAAAGCAGTGGACCCCTACCTTCCACATTCAGGGTATCTGAATGGAGATGTTGCAGGAAAATCTGGTTCAAAATCTTGCTTCAAGACATTAAATATCTATGTGATTCTGGGCATATCATTTAAGCTTTTACAATCAGTCCATCTATAAAATAAGGGAATCTTCTTTGCAGGGTTGTTATGAGAATGACATACAAACATAAAGTTTGTAAAGAACTTCTAAACCTTAGAAGTGATATAGAATATTAGCTAATATTTTCATTATTATATTCCATACTTTGTGCCAATTATCACTAAAGATCTTCATATAGATTCAACCATATGTTGACAAAGCACTCAGTGGAATTATATTTTTTCCTAAAATGTCCTAAAGATAATTAAGTATAGGATGGTCTTATTTGCAATGTTGTATGTGTTTAACTGTGATTATGATCAGTCTGCAACCCTATATATTTAGGGATTCTGATTTTTACAATAGAAGTTAAAGATATGTATAACATGAGAAAGGGTTGACATAAATAGCTATTCTTTACAGATAAATTCATTTGATGATGTATTGATTTAAATCATGCCTATGTTGCTGCCACAATGATGCAAATGTCAAAATAATCTGCAAATACTATTTTTCTTGCATAAAATCAGTTTCACATCAATGGGTGATATTTATTAATCAGGCACCTTATTCCAGGCACTATACTAAGTTCTAAAAGTTCCAATGAAGTAGTATTAGAAAAATTTGAGAATGTAGCTTTTGCCCTTCAATTGTAAATGTATCTCTCCCTTCAGGTATCACGTAGCACTCTGTACCACCAACCCTTTTTTGTATATACATAACATCTGAAATCATTGCATCATCTATCTTTTTTGGACAGTAAACTTCATAACAATAGGGACTATGTCTTATATAAATTCTATATTCTCTATCTGCAGAATAAAACAGTACTTGTTCACAAAGTAAATGCTTAATAATTTAGATTTAAGTAAAATAACATGAAAGACACAATTTATAGCACACCTAACTGTGAAAGGGATGTATAACACAATATCCTACTGTATTTATTGTTTGTTGACCTTGAAAAACATTTGATTCAGTTTTTTAAATGCTGCATAAGAAGGTTGTCTCCCATTCGTATGTCAAAATCTAACAAGGTTTCTTGGAAGATGTAACAACAGGGATAATTGGGCTTGATGACCCTCTGACTATTAATGTTTAGTGAGGCATAAAATGAGAAGGAAAAATGCTCAAAGGTGTTTCTCATGGTCATAGAATCCTAATGGGATAAGGACTTCTTAGAAATGGTGAAATCATCCAAATGCTCCTATTTGAAAATATAATTGTTACAATTTCACCAAGGCACAGGACATTTTAAAGGCTCCTCAGTGAGATCCATAATCCCTCAAAAGGTTAATACCTAACTATCTATACAGGAAAAAAAAGTGGATGAAGAATTCTTATTGTAGAAGCTATGATGTAAAGATATAACTCATAGAAACAGAAAATGTGCAATGATTTGGACCCAGAATTACTTTGCATTAAAATAAAGGAACAAATTGCATTTTTAAAATTGTATAGTACTTTTAATGACTCTGAGCCTCTCCCTTAGATAATATTTCATCTCCTTAACAGCTATACTCAAGTAGTAATGTCATTAGAATATGGTTGAGAATCAAGTAATACCATAGTGTCCGAAGAATTAAAGTTGTGGGCCACACAGACATAATGGAAAGTCAAGAGTATAAACAGGTTGCAACATATTTCTAACAAATAATTATGGCAAGAGCATCTTTATAAAAGATGCCATCAGAGATATATATGACTAGAAAAAAAGATAATAAGCCATAAAACATGTTCCATTGTTATCTCCATATTACCAATATTTCTGAATAGGGATATTAACCTGGGATCCATTAACTCCTTTCTTTTAATATTTTAATAACTGCATTTCAACATAATTAGTTTCTTTATGATCCCATTTTTGTGGGGTTTTTTTAAAAATTTTGTTTACTTTTATTCATTTAAAATGATCTGAGTGGGGCAGCTAGGTGGCGCAGTGGTTAGAGCACCAGCCTTGAAGTCAGGAGGACCTGAGTTCAAATCTGGTCTCAGACACTTCCTAGCTGTGTGACCCTGGGCAAGTCACTTAACCCCAATTGCCTCAGCAAAAAGCAAAAAAAAAAAAATGATCTGAGTAATGTTCTATGAGTTTCATTTAAGTTTTTCTTTTTGTAATTTATTTTATTTCTGATTTATGGAATACAACTAGCATTTTCATAACAGTATAAGAGTGATGATTGCTTATGAAACTGCAAATCTATTATGTACAACTGCAATTCCTTTTAAATATATCATAAAGTTATGTAAATTTATTTTTTCTCCTTTTTTTCTTCCTCCCCTCAGAGATGGCTACCATAAGACACACACATAAATACATTTATATGTATGCATGCATGTATGTAAATATATGTATGTGTATACATTGTACATATATATACTTCTATTAATCAGTTCTTTTTCATAGGGGTCCATGACGTTAAAAAAGGTTAAAAATTTATAATATAAATGAAGTCCACCGGTATACTGAATGTACATATAGATGATTTAGAGGAAGGAATGAATGAGACCAAGAATGTACTGGAGCCAACTCTAAGCATCTCAGAAAAGTTGGTCATCTCATTGTCTGTCTGCATTTACACCTTAGAAATTAGCAAAAGCTACAGACAAGGATTTGCTTTTTTTATTTTGTTGATTATCTATTATCTTCAATTGAGAAAGTGTTAATAAGGCACATTAAATTTAATAATGTTTTGAGTACATGTGAAAGGTGAGAGAGAGGAGATAGTTATTAAATATTTACTAACACCCCTGAAGGATACTCTTAAAGTATGAGCAGTCATGGATGGATTGCAATCTGTCTCATTAAAAGGAGCATCCTCATCAATTAGATCACATATACTGCTTAGTACTGAAGAATGTCTGCTAGCTTAAAAAGAAAACAAGGACAGGAAGGGTATTGCATTTTGGAGTCAGAAGAGCTGAATGAACTTCATTTTTATGGCCTTTAAACATGTATGATATAGCCTGTGACCAAATAACTAATACAGATTTTACAATAAATACAGAAATTCCCCCAGAAAAGAAAAAGAATTCCAGACTTTTTTTTCTGATATAAAAAGAAAGCAAAACAAACAAAAAAAATTATACAGCTTTTCCAGATCATGGAGGCCCCATGCCTTTAACCCCTGTGATGTGGGAAGGATAATTGTATGCTTATCTCTATCACCTAAAAGTTTAAATAGTAAATTTATAGCTTTAATTTAATTTAATAGATTTAAATTGCATGAAGATTTGGATACACTATGTAAGTAATTTTGGATGTGTTTAAAATGTGGCCCTTCCTGATAAGATTGGAAGTTCCTGCTTCTCTGGAGTACCTCTGCCATGAGCACAGGTCTAAAGGGAGGAAAGAGAAACAAGACTTGTCAACTGCTCCATTGCTTCAAACAGTGCCAAGCACATCATGGGTATTAATAAACATTTATTGACTGATGACAAAGTGTTAGATGACTCTTCTCTATGAATATTAGAAGACTTGAAGAAGCAGGAGTTAAATTAAACAGCTATTGTTTTTAAGAGGTATTATACCTCTTAAAAACAATAGCTGTTTAATTAAATAGGTCTAAAAAAAGAAATAAACGTTGTAAAGAGACCATATAAGATTAAAGTTCAAAAAATCTGCTCTTAAATGATTCCCTGGGGCCCAGAATATGTTTAAAATGTCCAGAAATAGCTGGATTATAAATCAGTGAAGACAATTTAATTAAGATAAGTCTTCTTCTCTGGCAACTTACTACATACGATATTCTCGATCCTTGACAGAGAAAACAGAAATAAAATTGAAGCTGAAGAATTCCATTTTCTCTTTGTCATTTTTAATGCCCCATCATCTACTCCCAGCAACGTTTTTCCCTTTTTAATTTTTTTTTGCCTTCAACTAATTTTGAAAATCGTTTTGTGGTTGTATTTAGTGTTTTTCATAAATTTTAGATCATTTAAATCAATATCCTTCCTAAGTCACAGCTTACCAGTTCATAAAAGTCTTACTCTAACTCCAGATCACTGTATGAATGTGCCTCTTGATTCTCTAAAGTAAACCAGCAAAGTATAATTCTGCAAGGCATCGAAAAATAGAACAGATTTCATGTGAGGGATCATCACTGAAGGGTGTGTATGCATAAATAGTCAATCTAAGAGTTTTCAATTCCCAAAAAAACTGGTTGTTAGAAAATGATTTGAAACAGTTGCATAGCAATTTGTGCCATGGTCTACTAACACATAATTTTCACATTTCATGGAGGGATCATATAAGAAAAATCACAGATCCTCTGAAGCAGTGTAGCATTAGGATTCACTCAAAAGTTAAAAAATGATTTTCTTATCATTAATAACATGAATATACACATGGCAACAGTTGACAATGAATTTGCTAACTCTGTTTCACAGCAAAAGCAAACAATTTTTTGACTGAATTATGTTGTACAAAATGCCAAAGGTTCCATTCCTCTATTTTTAAAAGTTATAAGACAAGATTACCCTCCACTAAGTTTCTCCAAAATTTCATTAAGGAAACCATTGATATAGTATGTTTTATTAGGCTATGAACATGACAGATTTTACCACACAGTCAGACCAAAGTAGCTGAATATATCATCTATAAAAACCCTCAAAAATCACGGAATAGATTGCAAACTGAGGAAGTAAGGGGTGTGCCCACATAAACAAAAAATAATATTTCCAAGTAGTTTTAAAAAACAAAAATAAAAGGCTGTTTTCCCAGGATAAGATGAAAAGTATTTCAAATATGCTAATATCAATTGCTATAAAGAGATTTAGAGCTGGAAGGGCATTTATTGTAGATTATGTGATGATATACTTAGGGAACCCTAGAGATTTAATGAAAATGAAGAAAAATAATATATTTAGCAAATTTGCAGGATATCACTTAAATTCATACAAATCATTAACAATCCTATATTTAATCAACAAAATCTACCATGAAAAGCTAAAAAGATAAATTACATTCAAAATAACTACAGAAACTATAAAATATTTGGAAAGCTATCTGTCAAGATTCACCCAATAGCTATATTAATTTAACTATAAAACATTCATTGCAGAAATAGTTAAATTTTTGTTGAAACATGAGCCTATTGAGTCAATATAATAAATATTGTAATATTATTAGCTTACTGGTATCAAACTCCCAAAAGAAAACTTGACAGAGATAGAATAATAATAACAAAATTCATATGGAAGAACAAAATGTCAACAATTATGTCAAGGGTGATAATGGCAGAGAGAGAATGGGAAGGAAGGGGCCTTGTCAGATCTCAAATTGTGTTACAAAGTAGTTACTAAAATGACATGGTGATTTCTAAAAAAAAAAAAAAAAAAGATAATCAGTGGAATAGATGAGATATACCATAAAGAAATGAGCACATATATAGTAATTGATAGCAATTATAGTTATAGTAATATATATAGAGAGAAAATATGTAGTAATTGATAAATTCAAAAGCTCCAGCTGCCAGGGAAGACTTATTTGATGAAAATTTCTGGGGGAGAAAATCTAAAAATCTGGCAGAAATTAGGTTTTGACCAACACTCACACCATACAAGGTAAGTTCCAAATGGATATAATGACCTAGATATAAACAATTACATCAAGCAAATTAGAAACAAGAAATAAATATCCTCAAAGAACTATGGAAAGGAGAAAAGTTAATGAATAAACAAATGAGAGAGAAAATCATATAAGATAACATGAACAATTTTAATTATATAATTAGGTTTTGCAAAACAAATGTAATGCATTGAAAAAAAGAATCAGTAAGACCAAACGAGAATGAGAGCATTACAAAATGCAAAATAGACAATTTTTCATTATATTTAATTGTAAAGCTTTTGTAACAAACAAAACCAATGCAACTAAGATTAGAAGGAAAATGGAAAACTGGGGAACAATATTTATAGCAAGTATATCTGATAATGGCCTCATTTCTCAAATATATAGAGAACAGAGTCATATTTATAAAAACACAAGCCACCAATTGATAAATGAACAGGCAGTTTTCAGATGGAGAAATCAAAGCCTTCTCTAAGCATATGAAGTGCTCCAAATCACTTTTGATTCAAGAAATGCACATTAATGGGGCAGCTAGGTGGTGTAGTGGATAGAGCACCAGCCCTGAAGTCAGGAGGACCTGAGTTCAAATCTGGTCTCAGACACTTAACACTTCCTAGCTGTGTGACCCTGGGCAAGTCACTTAACCCCAATTGCCTCAGCAAAAAGCAAAAAAAAAAAAAAAAAAAAAAAAAAAAGAAATGCACATTAAGACAACTCTGAGATACCACCTCACATCTACCAGCTAAATGTTATAATAACAAAGCAAAACAAATAGAAAGTGATAAATGCTGTAGAAGATGTGACATGAATGTACTCAGTTTTGAACTGAAGCAATCATTCTAGAGAGTAATATGGAACTATATCCAAAGGGCAACCATACTGTGCATATCCTTTGATATAGCAATATCACTATTAGCTTTATACCAAAAAGATCATAAAAAAGAAAAGAACTTGCATATGCAAAAATATTCATAGCAGCCCTTTTTATCATGGCAATTAGAAATTGAGGGAAAGCCCATGAATTAGGGAATAGCTGAACTAACAATGCTATATGAATGTAATGGAATACTATTGTGCAAGAAGAAATGATGAACAAGCAGATTTCAGAAAAAAACTTGGAAGAGTTATACAAACTGATGCAAAATGAAATGAGTAGAATCAGGAAATCATTGTACATAGCATCAGCAACACAGTATGATGACCAACTATGAAAAACTCAGCTCCTCTTAGCAACACAATGATGCAAGGCAAATTCAAATCACTCGTGAAGAAAAATGCTATCCCTATCCAGATAAAGAGCTGATGGCCACTCAAAATTTGAGAAACACGGATTGAAGCATTTTTTCACTAACTTTATTCTTTCTTTTTTATCTGTTTTTTCATAACTAGGACTAATATGGAAATATAATTTGCATCATAGCACATATATACATTATATCAAACTAATTAAGAAGGTAGTTGGAAGAAAGGATGGAAAGGTGGGAGGGAGAAAATTTTGGAATTCATAATATTGTAAAAGAATGGAAGCTAAAATGTATAACTGGGAGGCAGTGGCAGCAGGGAATTTTTTTTTAGGAAACTAGTAACTGGAAGAGGGGATAAAACCTTTCTCTAAGATCTCATTTCCAATACAGATAAGGAATTTATCAAATTTCTGAGATTAAAAGCTATTCCCAAGTAAACAAATTCCAAAAGATATGAATAAGCAGTTCTCAAAGGAAGAAAATCAAATTTTAAAATGCTCTAAATCAGTAGTGTCAAACTCAACAGAAACCAGAATCATTAGTCTGTATAAAAGCAACCTGGTGGACCACAAATGGATTTGGAATGTTAGAAATGATCTATTATATTTTATTTATAAGATTATATATTTGGTTCTGATTGTATCTGGAAATATTTTGTGACAAGAATTTGACACCACTATTTTAAAACAGTAATAATTAGAAAAAATGCAACTTAAAACAACTCTGAGGTTCTACCAACCTTCAGTTCTGTGAAGATGTGAATTTTTAAGAAATTAACTCTTGGTAAAGGAGTTCCAGGGTCAACTCAGTTGACTAATGTTTTCAAGAACCAATAAAAAACTTTTGATTGAAACAATTTGTGAATAGCAGAAGCTTAAGAAAGTGCAGAATAAGCTGATCCACACTGGAGAGATTTGAATAAATGGCTCACAAGAAGTCTTAAAATCATTCATTGACAAGATAGAGATTAGACTATAGGAATGAAATAAGATAAACAGTTTGCAGGAAGTATTCAACCTTTTATCCAGCATCACCTCCCTACTATACCTTGTCCTTTGTTCTCCAAGAAGATGGAAATAACATCACTTATGTTAATGTCGAGTTACAATGTGTCCAACTGTGGCTGATCAGACCAATACAATCTCAGCACTCTCTGCCACAGATAGGACACAAAATAGTCCCTATGAACATTTCAGAGCTTCTCTAACTGCACATCTAGAGTTTCTTCTGAGCTAATTCAATTCTGCTTTGCTCACAGAGCCCAGTACCTTCTCCAATGAGAGCACACCATGCTAGGCAGTCCTGTGCCAGTGACATGTAATGCAATTGATTCGAAAACTCTTAAAGTGATATAGCAGATATAGCCTACTATCAGAAGACCTAAGGTCAAATCCAGTCTCTTGATTTTTACTGTCTGTCCTTGGAAAAGTCATTTAAACTCGGCTTACCTCAATTTCCTCAACTGTAATGAAGATAAAAAATAACAGTTCCCATTTCACAGAATTTTTGTGAGGATCAAATGAGATGTTTGGAATATGCTTAGCAGAGTGCTTCACACATACTAGGTGCTATATATATATATTTATATATACACATATATATATATATCTTAACATCATTATTATGGTTATTATTACAATTATTATCCTTGCCTGGTATTATTTAAGGCTGTTTTCCTCTTAAAATTTCTTTATATATAATTATTGTATAAAGTATATGCTCTCTATAATAACCCCAGAAAAATGTAAGCATCTTAAGTACAGAGGTTTGCTTCTGTATGAACGGCATAACATTGTTCTTTCCTTCCCACACCTCTCTCAATTTTTCCTTAACATTTTATTACAGATTTATATTGAGCAATTAGATGTGATTCAGTTCGTACAATATTCTGCAGCTAGTTGAAGCATAAACCACTACCAAGAGAGAAAAAGGAAACCAAACTATGTAAAGGAGAAGCAAAAGGTTGGTAAATGCATTAATTTACTTCCCTATCACTGTTAGGTAATAAAGCACAGCTTTGCTAAGCTCTTTGCACTGTATTCTTTTAGCTATTTTATCTGCATTTATGCTTGCCCATTACTCTGTTATTTCCTATCGCACATTCCTTGGCCATTTTCTACCTTTATCATCCTTTTTCTTCCTGGGAAGTTCTTTCTTCATCTGTCTCCATGATTCAGTTTCTAAGCACAGAGCAGGCTTTGACTAATCAATTGTAATTAGACAGAGCAGCTGACAGCCAAGTTCAGTCAGATTTAATGAGGCACAGACCAGTCGCACAAGGCATCAAGCAGCCTGATGTTTGCCGACTGACCTACTTTTCTATGCTGCTCATCAGGTCTGTTGTACCACTTCTCCAGATTATGACAGGGTAAATAATCACTTGTCCTTATTGAATGGAATATAATGATATTTTCCATATATAATATAATAATTTCATATATAATAATTATATATAATATTTTCATATATAATACAATAATATTTTATATAATGTTTTCTTATATGTAATTATATATAATAATATTTTCATATACAATATAATAATATTTATTATGTCACCAGAGGCTATTTAAGTCATTAGAACATGCCACCTTAGTGCAGAAATCTTAAGGAATACTTAAACACTCCTCAGATACCAAATGCTAACTTAGACATTACCTCTGCCCTCTATGGACAATTAGCTGGTACAGTGAATAGAATGCTGGACCTAGAGTCAGGGAGACTGGCTTCAGATATTTACTAGTTGCATGGCCCTAGGCAAGTCACTTAACCCTATTTGCCTCAGTTCCTCATCTATAAAATG
Organism: Myrmecobius fasciatus; assembly: GCA_023553655.1. Taxonomy (NCBI): domain Eukaryota; kingdom Metazoa; phylum Chordata; class Mammalia; order Dasyuromorphia; family Myrmecobiidae; genus Myrmecobius; species Myrmecobius fasciatus. The sequence goes on along the minus strand of JAJPUD010018485.1, from coordinate 3,882 downwards.
AGCTGGAGAAGGAAATGGTCAACCACTCCAGTATCTTTGCCCAAAAAACCTTAAATGGGGTCACAAGGAGTCAGACATGACTGAACAATTGCCCTCTATGGTTTATTATTGAAAACAGATAATCTTGGTGTTCCCATGCACAAAGAATGTTTGACTAATCATATTTAAGGATATGAATTAAATAAAGATCAGACTAATGTTCTATATAACCAAATAGGTACATACTGGAGGGTAAGGAGTGGAGGAGTAGCCTAGAGATTTGGGGGGAAGGGAAAGGTGAATGGGAATTCATTTGTTTGATGTGATTATAAACTGAAAGAAGGCTCACTGCCTGATTTATAGTATTTAATACAAGATTGTTGATTTCAAGAGGAAAAGATGCAGTACTTACAAAAAATAACAGGATCAAAATTTTTGAGGGAGTGGGGAAGTAGTGGACTTAAGATAACAAGGGAATGTTCAAGTGATGAAGAAAAGGAGCTATTACATAGACAGAGTTCAGTAACAATGGGGAAATCTCTATATTTAAAATTATTATAAATTCAAATTCTACTTTATAACTTACCTCCTATATGACTTTTGGCAAGACATTTGATATATCAAGACTTCTTTCTCCATCTGTAAAATGAGTGAATTTCCCTAAATGATTCCTAAGGAACCATTCAGCTCTAAAATTCTATGGGCCTATGAATGATGTGTAATACACAGACATTTTGAGGTGAAACAACTCATATCTTCCTGGTGAATGATTTGAAAATGTTTATAAGAATATATGGAAAACAATAGCATCAACTAACTGATAGATAAGGACATCTCAGTAAAAATGATGAGGATTAACTTAAGAAAGGGGTAGGGAATGTTGTCGAGCTCTAAGCAGGGTGTCTGGTGAAAAGTTACATGAGAAATGAATACAAATCTCAATTCAACTAAGATGTATAGTTTTAATATGTTTCTTATTCACGTAGCTGTCATTTTTATATAATTATTATTAAGTAAAATAAAGAAGCAGACACAACCTCACAATTAAAACTTGCAAAATAATTATTTTTGCTTATCACAAGTGTGAAGTTTGAGGGAAGAATTTAAAACACAAGAATTTTTTCAACTCTCCCTCTTTAAGTGTTTATTTCTTTGTAGGGGGGGGAATAATTTTTGCCTTCTCTAGTAGTTGTAAGTAGATTAAGCTTTCTAAGGAATTTCTGCTTTCTGTGTATAAGTGATCTTCAGGGGACAAGACAAATCATTTTGCAACTCCTTCTGTAGTATGAGTAAAAAGTCAAAAGCAGGACGATTTTCAAATGTTTTGCTACTGACATTTTTGTGAATGGTTTTCGTTCTGCTACTTGTGCTCTACAGCAAATTGACTGTGGTAAATTTTCCACCTTGAAAAAAAGAATGAGTAGTAAGTAGCGTGGTGAAGATCATAGGATACTGCCAACCAATCTCACTGAGTAGATAAAATGCTGGTTCAAATCCCACTTCTTATACAATTATCTGTGAGAACTGGGCAAGTCACTTGACTTGTCAGGTTTCTCGTGTATAAAATAAGGAAAGGGATAGTAGAGAGGGAGATGGATTAAATGGAATCTTTCAGCCCTAGACCTAAGATTCTATGGTCCTTGTTGTTTGACTTTGTACTACTCATGTCACCTCCCTAGGCTTCAAATTCCTTCACCTATAAAATAAGGGTATTATTAGACAATATGCCCTATAAGGTCTATTCTAGCACTAAACTTATGTTTGTAATCTGATATACAATTCATCTCTTCCATCCCTTTTAAAAATCTTCCCCCCCAAAAAAATTAATAGGAACTTATCATTTAATAAGCATTCTTTAAGTATTTATTATGTGCCAGGCACTGTGATAGGCATCATGGATACAAAAACAAACATGAAGAAGTGTCTGCTCTCAAGGAGCTTATATTCTATATCATTTATATATTACACCTAAAATGAAACTATATAAGCAAAATAATTTAGGAGGAGGTAGTAGCAATTGAGGAGATCAGAAATGAGAGACCAAACAGGAAAAACTAGCCAAAGATGAGCACAAAAGTATGGGATCCTGATATTAAGTTTTCTTGGCTTTTGGTATTATTTTGATTGGCCCTACTCAGTGTCAGAAATTTCTATGACCAAGTTTTGTTTTTGTTTTCATGTAAGGCTGTTGTTACAACTGAATCTTTTACAAATTCACTATATAATACCTAGATTTTTCACTTAAATGTGAGACCACTTCACACAGCCATAGCAGACAGCCTGTGTAAAGGTATTCAGTAAAAAGACAGAATAATAACAGGCAAGACAGTTTATCAACCTGATTGCATTAAGGCAGAATGTGCATAATGGAAAAAGCAATAGCCTCTCTGTACTTTGCCCTGATTAGACTATATCTGTTCAAAGATGGCAGGTACTTTAAGGACATATAGTAACCTCATATTTTCTAGTCATCTTCACCACCACCTACATATGCTTTTTCTACTCTCTCCTCCCCACTTTTCCAGTTCTAGCCTTCACAATAGTAAATAAATCAATATGGCTATATATGGAATTGACATTGTCAATTGATTACAATTGTGGCTCTACTTAACATGTCTGTAACGGAAATACCTTTCCCTGCTAACCACTCCACATGTACTTTCAATCTTTTTTTTTATTATTTATATACTCAAGTACTTAGTCCAATACCTAGCATATAATGAGGCATTTAACAAAATCCTTTCATTCATGGATTAATATCTGAATTATTGTGTTCACCACATTTTAGGAAGAATGTTGACGTACTAGTAGATATCTAGAGGAAGATGGAGATGATTGAACGCCATGCCAGTTAGCATAAATCAAAGTAATTTGGACTACTTATACCAGAAAAGACTTAGGGAGAGTATAATGGTCTTCAAGTAACAAATTTCTTATATAATTAGATAAATGAAGGCTGTGTTGATATTTTTAGTGGAAAAGGACATTTCCTATTTTCTAAAATTATCCTAACATTTATATCATTCTCCACTTCTCTTTTTTTAGCTTTTTGTTTCATTTTTATTTACTTTATTTTCCTTTATAATATTTAAACATGAAAATATATATATACCATTTTAAATAAAAATTCACAATCAACCTAACTAAAATGTTATTAGTACAAAAAAAGTTATTAAATGATGAGTTTCTTGAGAGAGAAGATTGTTTTGTCCTTTCTTTGTATCTCAGATACTTAGTACAATAATTGTTAAACTAACTTTGGAAGATAAGAAATGTGCATTTACATTACAAACATCAAAAGAGCCTTCTTTTTGCACAGAGATAAAAGCAATAAGTTAGTGGGTGGGTACTCCCTAGAATGCATATGTATAGATGCGCATGCACACACATGCACACATGATCACACAGGACACACACACACACCATGCTCACACAGCACATAAATACTTCAATAACATTTCATGTTTTCCCATTGTCAGTAGTCTAGATTATAGTCTTAGTGGCTTTTTAAAATTTTTCTCATCTTGCAATGATTAAATTTCCCTATCATCTACCACTTCACACCTGTCAGATTGGCTAAAATGACAGGAAAAGTTAATGATGAATGTTGGAGGGGTTGTGGGAGGGCTGGGACACTGATGCATTGTTGGTGGAGCTGTGAACGGATACAGCCATTCTGGAGAACAATTTGGAGCTATGCTCAAAAAGTTATCAAACTGTGCATACCCTTTGACCCAGCAGCATTTCTATTGGGCTTATATCCCAAAGAAATCATAAAGGAAGGAAAAGGCCCCACATGTGCAAGAATGTTTGTGGCAGCCCTTTTTGTAGTGGCTAGAAACTGGAAATTGAATAGATGCCCTTCAATTGGAGAATGGCTGAATAAATTATGGTATATGAATA
>JAJPUD010018484.1:0-28603 GCA_023553655.1 Myrmecobius fasciatus | reverse complement strand
CCCCCCCCCTTTATAGGATTGATAGACTTCTTTTAGGGAACCCACTCAGACACTGAATAGTTTGGGATCCACTCACCAACCAGTTCTAGTTCATTCCCAAACCAATGGGGCCCAAAGTCCTTTGGGGTACGGGGGCAATGATCTCATCTTCTGAAACATTTTCCTGCTGAGAATGGGCATTGAACTGGGTCATCCTGCAGCGCCCATTGGGAGGGGTTTGAGCTGATTGAAGATGCAGTGGGATGAATCAGACCCCTGAAGCTGATCAATACAGCTACCTAGTGCTGGTCATTTGAAGGTGAATTGCTCCAAGTCCAGGGGAAAACAAGCCTAAGAGGACTAGAGAGAGGGGATGAGAGAGCCTTAAGAGCAGAACCCTCCTTCTTGGGAGGTGTGCTTATAAACCTTCCCTGAAGATTCTGTAAATAGCTAATTAGATGTCATCTCTTGTAGGAGACACTACACTATAACCCAAAAGCAATTTTCAGAAAGGGGGAATCCCATCAGAATAACAGAGGTATTCACAAATTCCTTCCTTACCAGGTCTCATTTACCTGTCAAAAGCAGGATATTGAGGTGGAGGGATTAACCCAGACTTCTGCACGAGGCATATGTATAGAGCCTCTCTGCCAGTGTTTTTTTTTTTTTTTTTCCTATACAAGTAAACCCTCTTTTTCCAGGGTCTGTTGTAGAATGGCCTCAGAAATGGCCAGCAGCTTTTCAGTATAAATTATTCAAAAGAAAATATGTTTGTGCCACAGACACAGTATATAAACAAATGTTATTCCCACATTAGTAACAACCTTAAATAAAAATGACTTTTCCCACTGATGTAACAAAATATTCCCTAAGTTATATCTCTCCAAGAAAATTTGAATACACTAAATTGCTCTTCTCTAAACCATACTAAGGATGTTTCAGATTTGGTTTCAATAATCCATAAAATAACAATTAGATCCCATAGACAATTGTATCAATGATTTGAAACCTTTGAGGATCTTATTTCATATAGACATATACATCTAGCAACAGATAAAAGAATAGGCCAAATATTCATTACCTAATTATAAGATATAATGACTACATACTTTAAGATCAAAAACAGCGAGATATTATTTTGTGCTTATGGCTTCTATTGACCACTTACTCTGATTATAGAAATTTGCTATAAGAGGAAAAAGCAAGGGCTGATTATAATAGCTAACAATCCCAATTTATAGCCAACCCAGGAATCCATTTGAGTAACTTAATGGTATTTCTCTCAACTGGTGGGTTACTAACTTAATTCAGAAAATCATTCCCAAATTCAAAACTCAAAACAATATCAGTTACAATCCCAAGAGATTTCATCTCAATGGCAAATTTCAATAATCAGAGGTTTAGATCCTACCTATCCCATGTGCCTGTAGAACACAGCCAAAAGCAAGATGTAGGACGCTCAGGTTGAAATCCTGTTCTAAGGTACTTTAAGAAAGCTATAAGTCACATTTGATATCATATTCATTAAACAATGAGACCATGATTCACTTAATAAATATTAGATAATTTTGCTGAATAGGTTTTGAAATAACCATTTTCAGAAAATTTTCAGTTAATCAGAAATCTAATAAATTTCTCTTAGAAGTTCCTTGCATTGCTAAGCAGTAGAACCTTTGATACAGCATCCCAAATGACTTTGCCCTAAAACAATCACAGACTTGGAAAAAAAGCAAATATTCAGTTATTAACACTGTATAAACATAAGCTCCTTTAAACAACAGAAATAATTAATGTTAAAGGAATTTCATTTAACCAGCAAGGGCTGGGGCAGAGATTGGGGGGTGAGCTCCAGTGGGTTTGTTTTCTCACTTCTAAGGAGCAGCCACACTCAGTGGGGAAAGGGTAGACCTTCACCTTCCTAAGCCAACAGATCATGCAAATAACTAGTATACAGTTTTCAATCCTAAATTTCAGATTTAACTACCAAAAATCCCAATCAGAAATCTAAAGATGAAGAGATTGAAACTCTACACCCAGAATGAAGCTTTTTCTGAATCCAGAAAGTTCACAAAGCAGGGGAATGGACCTCAGAGCAGGGGCTAAGTCCACTTCCCCTGCCAGTTCACCCCTCACTCTGAACTCATAATATCTCAGTCCCGGAGGAACCCCCATTTGTAATAAACAAAATATCTTATCAAGAACTCCACTGACTCAATGATGAATGCAGGATTTATTTTATATTCTTGCAATAATGGGTGCCTAGGTGAGTAGATACATCTTTGAAACTCCAAAGGCAGCATTTTATTTCTTATCCTGAAATATAAGTCCCTTAATTGATTCCCCAATAACTGGATGTTACAGAAGTTACATGACATGAATCTCCACTTCTCATTATATAGCCAGTCCCTGCTCCCAAGGAGTTTACATTCTATTTGCATACCCTCCCATTCTTATTCCTTGATGTCCTTGTGGGATTCAGTTTTTTAATTAGTTTCATTTTTCCAATTTAATTTTCATAACTGTGAAAACCAAATGCCCATCCATTTCTCACAAGGGACATAATAGTTTTGTGTATGGCTATTACATAGATTAATTTTGCTTGACTATTGCTTATTTGTTAAAAGTTTTTTTCTGTCTTTTTTCTAAGTTTTTAATGAGTGCAGAGTGAAGGGTAGGGACAAAGGATTAGCAATTGTGATGCTAAAAAAGAGGATATCATAACATTTAAAAAACATGCACAGAAGAGAGCAGAAATTTAGAAGGAAGAACAAAATGCAAGATAATTTTAAAAATACTGTGCTGTTTGTATGGAAAATAGTTTTGTTCTTTTTAAGTTTAAAAACTTTAAAAAATACTTGGAGCAGATTAAGCCCTAATTTAAAATATTAATGACATCTCAATTCAATGAATATTTATTGAGCTCCTTTGGTGTTAGGTAAGGTACAGAGTTTAAATATTCTTATAATCTAGTAGGAGGGTACTTTAAAACTGTCAATATATGACAAGTATATTTAGCACTTAGTTTCCACATTCAGTAAGTGAATTGATAAGTACATAAGAGAGCTGGAAAATGCAATTTGAAGTGGAGAGAGAGAGAAACTGACAATAGATTAAAGATTTCAGAGAAGGCTTAGTAGGTATGCCATTTAAGCTAGGCCTTAAATGATAGGTAGCAATTCAATATAAGGAGGGACAAAAGGGAAACCTTATAAACTGAGGAGCATTATAAACACAAATATAGGTATAGGAAAGTACTGGATATGTAAGGGAGTTGTTGAATAATAGTCTTTGATTGGATAAAAGCCATGAAGAATGTATTAAATGTAAAGATGATTTCCCAGTTTATTGCTTCCCTCCTAATCTTGACTGCATTGGTTTTGTTTGTATAAAAACTTTTTAACTTAATAATTTTGACTATATAAGTTAAAAAGTTTTTGTACAAACAAAACCAATGCAGTCAAGATTAGGAGGAAAGCAATAAATTGGGAAATCATCTTTACAATAAGTTAAAAAGTTTTTATATAACTTTATATATCTTTATATATAACTTTATATAACTATATAAAGTAACTTATATAGTCAAATTTATTAAGTTAAAAAGTTTTTGTACAAACAAATCCAATGCAGTCAAGATTAGGAGGGAAGCAATAAATTGGGAAATCATCTTTACATTTAAGTAAAGGCCTCTTCTCTAAAATATATAGAGAATTGTCTCATATTTATGAGAATTCAAGCCATTCTCCAATTGATAAATGGTCAAAGGATATGAACAGACATTTTTCAGATGATGAAATTAAAACTATTTCTAGTTATATGAAAAGGTGCTCCAAATCACTATTGATCAGAGAAATGCAAATTAAGACAACTCTGAGGTACCACTACACACCTGTCAGATTGGCTCAAATGACAGGAAAAGATAATGACGATGTTGGAGGGAATGTGGGAAGGCTGGGACACTGCTGCATTGTTGGTGGAACTGTGAACGGATCCAACCATTCTGGAGAGCAATTTGGAGCTATGCTCAAAAAATTATCAAACTGTGCATACCCTTTGACCCAGCAGTGTTTCTATTGGGCTTATATCCCAAAGAGATCTTAAAGGAAAAAAAGGGACCCACCTGTGCAAGAATGTTTGTGGCAGCCCTTTTTGTAGTGGCTAGAAACTGGAAACTGAATGGATGCCCATCAATTGGAGAGTGGCTGAATAAATTATGGCATATGAATGTTATGGAATATTATTGCTGTGTAAGAAATGACCAGCAGGACGATTTCAGAGAGGCCTGGAGAGACTTGCATGAACTGATGGTGAGTGAAACGAGCAGAACCAGGAGATCATCATACACAGCAACAACAGTATTACATGATGATCAATTCTGATGGACATGGCTCTCTGCAACAAAGAATTGTCTCAAACCAGTTCCAATTGTTCAGTGAAGAAAGCCATATACACCCAGAGAGAGGGATGTGAAATGTGGACCACAACATAACATTTCCATGCTCTCTATTGATGTTTGCTTGCATTGTGTTTCCTTTCTCTGATTTTTCTTTCTTGTAGATACGATTTTTCTTCTTTTCTTTCTTGCACAAAAATGATGTGTGGAAATATGTATACATATATTCGATTTGTCAAGTATTTTAACATAATTAACATGTAGTGGATATCCTGCCATCTAGGGGAGGGGTGGGGAGTAGGGGGGAAAATTTGTAACAGAAAGCTTTGTAAAGGTTAATGTTGAAGAATTACCCATACATATGTTTTGCAAATAAAAAGCTTTAATACAAAAAAGAGCCATGAAGAAGAGTGAGATAAGGCTGAAAAGGGAGGAAGATGTTAGATGGTAAAGGGCATTGAAGATTGAGAGTTTGAATTTCAGGGAAGAGAGAAACACTGAAATATTTCCACTAAGCAGTGTCACATCAGATGCTTTCTGAGAACAAATTTTGGCCATGGAAGAGGAAAGGAAAATCTGGATTCAGAGAGGGGGAAAACCCTGCAAGAGCAGTTGGTTCAGAAGGAGAAGCCAAGAAAAGAGGCCCAGGATGCTGAACATAAACTTGGCAATTTTGCCTAAGACTTATCTTCTTGGTCCAACAGTTTACCATTATCAAAGTCTAAGAACTTTGTTTAAGGGAATTAAGTTGTTTGTAGCAAATTCAGAATTAAATAAATTGATGAATTTGAATATATGTGGGTTTTTTTAATATAATATTCAGGAATGTTCCAATTTCAAGAATACTGAATAAAGGAAATAAATTTTACTTTGCAGTCATAGTCAAATATAGCATTCACATAATGATATATAAGATGTTTTCCTGAATTCAGAAAAATACGAATGTTAGGATAAAGATTTTCTTTCCTTTTGGTTTTCTCTTTCAATTTATTTCAAATATGTTTTTGAACATTCACATAGAACCTAGCCTCACAGAGGGTAGGAATAGGGCCTATATTAGTGATTTTATACACAAATTCTAGATAAGGAAAATCCCTTTAGCAATGTAAGTCAGCACCTTTTAGATGTAGGCCCTAAGCAATAAATTACTTAATAATTCATAGCTTTACTTCTACAAGCTGAAATTCATACATCAGTTACATCAGTTTCACCTTGAATTTTGAGGTGGGCTATAGTAGTGACATAGAGCATTGACAAAAGAAAAGTCAATCAGAACCTTGTATTCTGGAATCAGGAATACACAAGGAGATATCCTTGAAGTTATGGATAGGTGGAAGCAAGGTGGAGCCAAAATGGAATGGAACTTGTGGGATCTTGGAAAGCTTCAGGATCTTACCTCCTGGGTACACTTTCTTTGTATTAGAATTGATTTTCTTGTGAGTTATTTGTGTTTGGGTGAAGTCAAAAATAAAGAGAACAGTGGTCTCCACTAGGCAGCCAAAATCCTTGAGAAATTTAACCCTACTAGGAGAGAGGAGGGAGAAAAGGAATGGAAATAATTTTCTTCAAACTGAAATGAAATGAGCTTTTTTATTTTCTGAAATATAAATTTTTATAATTCTTTTTTTAAAATTTGAAGTTCCAAATTCTTTCTCTTTTTTACCCATTGGGAAAGTAAGCGATATGTCAATTATATATGTATCCAGTCCAATGCAAAACTTATTTCTGTATTAGCCATGTTGCAAAACAAAAGAAAACTGTACATACCCAGTAGAAAGAAAGAAACATAAAGAAAGCAAAAAACCAAACCAAAACTAAACCACTATGCTTCAAACTGCATTCAGAATTCCTGAGATCTCTCTCTGGAGGGTGGATAGCATTTTTATTTTTATCATAGATCTTTTGTAATTATCTTGGATTACTGTATTGATCAGAGTAGCCAAGTCCTCCTTCGTTGTAATATTATTTTATTTATTGTGTAAAATGTTCTTTTGGTTCTGCTCACTTATAGTTCATATTAAAATGCCCCAGATTTTTCTGAAACTATCCTGCTCATTATTTCTTATAGCACAATAGTATTCCATAACAATTATATGTCATAACTTGTTTAGTCATTCCCCAATTAATGGATATTCCCTCTGTTTCCAATTCTTTGCTACCCCCAAAAAGAACAACTATAAGTATATATATGTGTATATGTATATATATATATATATATATATACATATATATATATATATAGGTACTTTTCCTTTTTTTTAAAATCCAGGGATACTGATGAGATAATCAAGTGAATCATCAGTATAGAGGAAGAAGAGAAGAGGCCCAGGAGACAGCCCTGTGGGACACTAATAGTTAGTGGGCATAACCTGGATAAAGATCCCTTCCAGTTCAATTGAATCCATTAAACAGTGGTTAAATGCTTACCATTGTATTAAGTGTTGATGATATAATTAATAAAAAGACGATCTTTGCCCTCCAAGAAATTACAATTGAAAGGGGCAAATAGCACACAGAAGGAAGCAAGAGACCATGAAGCGTGGGAGGGAAGGACTGAAGGAATATCTGCACCCTGGATCCCATACCATGTGGGTTGTGGGGTGACTCTATGGCTCAAGATCCAAATGTTGTTAAGAAGACATGGTTAATCAGCTCAGATAAGTGAAGGTTCAGATTGTTAATGTAGCTTCCTAATTGCCAAAATTCAAAAGCATCAATAAATGATCCAATGGTTTACTCAGGTTTTTGATAGACGTGTTATTATAGCAACACAGAATTCCTATTTTGTGAGAATTTTAATCTTGTTTGTTGTTCTCTCATGTTCATCTCTTCATGACCCCATTTGAGTTTTTCTTGGAAAAGATACTTGAGTGATTTGACATTTTCTTCTCCAGCTAATTTTAAATATGAGGAAACTGAGACAAACAGGTTAAGTGATTTATACTAGACAATTTGATCTTCCTGACTCTAGGCCCAATGCTCTAACTATTGTATTACCTAGAGACCCTTAATTTTGTTTATCTTCTATTTTTAAAAATTATGTATTTAATTTTTTATCATTTTTAGGTAGATGTGTGGGACAAGCCTATAATTCCATCTATTGAGGAAGCTGAGGCTGATGGATCACTTGATCTCAAGTAGCTAAGAGATCACTTGAGCTCAACTAGGCTAAACTGATCACTTTTTTTCACTAAATTGATCACCCCTCCCCTTGACACACCTTCCCACTGTGTTTTACCTTTTAGCAGGTGCAGGAGATTTAGTACTTATAAGTATGTTTTCTTTCTTCTTAATCAAGGATTCCCTTTTGTCATTTGATGATTCCTCTTTGTTTTACCTTTTTCTCCTCTAATTTCTTCTTTTTTTCAATGGTGGGATTTTTCCTTTTGTAGAAATTTGTGGATTCAATAAATTAGTTCATTGTCATTCAAATTCAGAAATTCTGACCAGTTTTCTTTTTGACATTATTTCCTGTAGTATGTGTTTCTGTGGGTTTGGGGTTGGGTTTTGTTTTGTTTTTTGATTTGTTCTATTCTATTGGGTTATCTTTGACCTAGGATACTATTGATGTAAATTGTGTCCCCCTTGATCATGGGGGGGAAGGGTGGACTTGGGCTGGAAAGACCCTGAATCTTACCCCTCCTGGCCTCTGGGAGGGGTCCCACCCTCCTCTTCATAGGGAAAATTCCCATAGGATCTCTATCTACAATTCAATTGGAGATCTTGGCCTGGAAAATAATCACCACCCTTTATTGAATTGAAAATTAGTCCCTCAAATTCACCCATAACTCTGGGCCACAAAAACCCAATATAATCAAAGGATGAACCCTAAATCTTTGCTAATTCTTTGGGTTTGGCCCACTGACCCTGTCGAAGATATTTCTTCTCAGTGTAATAAACTTTTTTTTTTTTTTTTGCCACAAACTTTGCCTGTAATCATTCGGGATTGTGAATTGTTTTGCAAAACCTGTGACCAGCTAGGGGATCTCTCACCTTCATTTCTTACACTTCAACATTGGTCTGTACAAGGATCCCCAAAATTTTGGCCAAGATAAGCCTTCTCTTGCTATTGTCTATTCTATAGCTGGAACACCCAAATACTCGGGAAGAAATAAAAAAATGGGACAATCCACCTTTACCTCTATTCCTAAGGATTCTTCCTTAGTCTCTTAAACAGAGACAAATTTGGCTTAAAAGATCTCAAAACTAAAAAGCTTAAATTAAAACAGCTTAAATTTACTAGAGGGAAATCAGAACTAGATACTAACCTTTTAAATAACTCTCTCCTTTCTGCCCCTCTGGGGACAGAGGATCCCTACTCTGCACCTCTATGCAGTGCTTATCAGGAGGCCTCTGAATCCCTTTCAGAGTCACCTCCTTACCAAAGACAGGACCTTATATCCAACAATATCTCTTTAACTCTGTCCCCCTTGCCTCCTGAACCAGATCCTGAGACTTTTCAGCCTCCACTCCTCAATCCCCCTGATACAAGGAGTGGGACCCCTTTTTCTCCTCCTCACGATCCTGTTAGCCACCCCTACTGATCTCTGCCTCTTGAGAGAAGCAGCAGACTCGCAGGGAGGGACACTAAGGGCAGAGGTGCCTTTCAATGTCAAATCTCTTCCAGACTAAGGAAAAACCTGGCCATTACTCTGAGGACCCCACCCAGTTTATTGGGGGGGGTGTCTAAGGCCATTGCTCCTTTCTTAGCCTTTCAGCTAGGGACTAGTCGGGGCATTCAGGATTGCTGGGTGGACCCTCAGCATCCTCAAGGTAGCCCACAGATGGGATCCCATGCATTAGTTGCAAAGGCCCCTTCCCAAATGTCACCATCTCCATCCTGGACACCACCCCACTTTAAGCCTGCTTGTGAGATCTGTTTCCTCCAGCCTCCAAGCTACGAACTTCCAGCTACTCCTTCAGTCTAAAGATCATAGGATGACTGACTTGGACACTCCACATCCCCTGGATGTTGCTGCTATCTTCAGATCTGGCCCTTCCCCTCCTGGCCTGAACCCCCATTGAGCATAGGAACAGCTCTACGTCCCTTGTCAGCTTGAAGCCATACAGAAGATGAGACCTTCGTCCTTTTGCCCCAAATGTTAAGGTGTGAAAAATGAGGGCAAGAGATCCCCTGGCCGGTCACAGGTTTTGTGAAAGAATTCGCAATCTCGAATGAATACAGGCCAGGTTTGTGGCCCCCCAAAATGGGTTTATTACACTGAGAAGAAATATCTTCACAAGTGGGCAAAATCCCGTTAGGATCTTTAGCAAAGGTTTGTTTTTAGCAAAGATGGGTTTAAACTGAGAAAGACTCTGTGGGCCAAATCCAGAAATGAATTAGCAAAGATTTGGGGTTCATCCTTTGATTATATTGGGTTTTTGTGGCCCAGAGCTAGGGATGAATTTGAGGGACTAATTTTCAATTCAATAAAGGGTAGTGATTATTTTCCAGGCCAAGATCTCCAATTGAATTGTATATAGAGATCCCTATGGGAGTTTTCCCTATGAACAGGAAGGTGAGTCCCCTCCCAGAGGCCAGGAGGGAGGAGATTCAGGGCCTTCCCAGCCCAGGTCCACCCTTCCCTCCCCCATGATCAAGGGGGACATAGTTTAGATCACTATCACATTGTATGGGATATTTGCCTGACATGAAGTTATTGCCACTGTACATGAATGCCATGGTACGTTGTAGATTATACAAATACATTATATACTGTACATGAAATAGGGTCTCATGCTGCCCTAGTTATTTATATTCATTTTAGTGTTAGCTCCAGATGAATCTAGGGAATCCCCAGACCTGGTTAGAATCATGGCTTAACCTGGGTTAAATAAGGATCCCCAATAGTATGTACTCTAATGTCTCAGATGAATCTAGACCTGTATAGGAGGAGCTGATTTAAGTATACTATAGTATATTGGTAAGGGATTGACTTTGAGTCAGAAGATTAGATCAGCCTCCTTAAGTATCCATTTCCATTTATAAATGGAAATTATAATACTTGTACTACTGTAATCAAAGGATTGCTGTGAGGATGGAATAAAGTAAGTAATACATGTAAAGAGCTTTGAGCTTTAGGTACCATAAAAGATTATTTTGAAGAGATTACCTTTTGAAGGAGTGCAAAACACCTGGATTGGATGGAAGATGGCTTTTAGTCTTATGGGGATCCCACTATGGAATTTGATGGATCCTCTCTAAGCAGTTGCATAAGCTGAACATAGGCTTGCGGCCATTGTTATACTGTTTTCTCATATGATCTGGTACAAGAAATATTTACACGACATGATCACTTAACAAAAATGTCAACCTTGCAGAAAAATAATGACCCTAGTGAGGGTAAAGAGGAAATGGAATAGCTTGAAATTTTGTGCTTTTCAAGTTTCTAAGGAAAGTGACTCCAGTTACCATCCTCACTAAGAGTCCTAGAAAGGTTTAACAATGCTAGGAGTATATGCAAGAAAATATACAAAAAAATTAACCAAAGTGATTTACTATCAGTAATCATTATGCTTCAGGATGTTAGTTCACTCTGTGAACAAATTCAAAACAGAATTCATTATTCTTCCTCCCCCAAATTCACCCCTCTTCTGAACTCTCCTATTTCTGTCAAATTATCACCATCTTTCTTCTAGTAACCCAGATTCAAAATGTTGGAGTTTTCTTCACTTCATATATCTAATCAATGGCCAAGTCTTATCAATTTTACTTTTGCAGCATCTCTGAAGCCACCCCTTTGTCTTCAATCATATGGCCATTACTTTGGTTTGGAGCCCTTATTATCTCCAACTTGGATCATTACAGAAGCTTCCTACTTAATTCCTTGCCTTAGATTTTTCCCTTTCCCAATCCATCCTACAGGTCCAAATGATATTCTGGAAGCATAGTTGTGTCCATACCACTCAATGGAGTGCGTTCAATAAATTCCCCATTTCCTAAAGGATCAAATCCAAAATATGCTGTCATTTAAAGCACTTGTCAGCATTTTTACATTTTACTCCTCTTCATACACACTCTAGTCTAAATTAAATTTGCCTTATTGTTGTTTCTCACATATGACTTGATCTCCTGTCATTGTGTTTTTAAACTGTCTCTTCTGCATGGACAAAGTACACTTCCTCCTTACCCCTGCTTTTTGGAATTTCTATTTTTCTCAAAGCTCAGCCGAAGCACTACCCTCTATATGGCCTTTCCAGTTGCTGGTGACGCAGACATTTCCTTAAATTTATTTTGCAAGTATTTTATATGTGATATTTTGTTTTTCCCTAGGACAATATAAGCTCTTCTAAAGCAAAATATTATTTCAATTTTGTCTTTTAATATCCCATGCCTGACACATAGCAGCTGTTTTTTAAATACTTTTCAATTGATTCACTGGAATCTGTAAGTAAGCAGTCACTTAATCCATTTTTACTGAATATCTACTGTGTGCATAATAGCATCTTAAAGTAATGGGGAACTATAAAAGAAATCAATATGGTTCTTTCATAGAGCTTACAGTATAATGAGAGAAGTAAGATAAAACACACATGAAAAAAGATCTAACACAATGAAAAGAATTAAATAAGTGTAAACAAATACATTGAGCTGGATTACTTATATAAATGCTGAGGGGATGGTGAGATGAAGAAGATGATGGGGTATAGGGACGTTTCAATAGAGAATGCTTAATGGAGTAAGAGGGTTTTGGACTGGATTGGCAAAGAGACCTAAGGACAAGAAATGAAATATAATAAGACAGTACCATATTGTTTAAAAAAAAAGAAAAAAGAAAAAAACTCTGATCTGGGCTAGGGGACAAGAGACCTGAGTTTTCTCTAATATCAGATAAACTAACTTCCTGTGTGATCCTGAGTATGTGAATCACTTCATTTCTTTTAGTCTTAGTTTTTCTAACTATAAGTTAAAGAGGTAAGGCTAGATGACCTTAAGAATTCATTCTAGCTCTACAGTTTTATGATTATACAAATCATCTATGATTTGGCTAAAAAGTTTAAGCCAGGTAATGAAAATGGGAAACTAAAGTAGATTTTTGATATAAATTAGAGAGACATTTGGAAGCCATCGTGGGTACTTAAAGAAGAGAATGACATAATCAATCTTCAGGACATTTTAAAAACATTCTTAAATGTTTTATTAATGCTTTTTTTCTTCTTTTACATCATTACTAATTCCAATGATACTCTCCTCTCAAAAAATACAATAATGACTTTTAAAAGTTGCATAAGCAAAATACTCAGTAATATATTAGTTGATATAATTTAAGTGGTAGAGAGGGATGAAAGAGTATATTGGATATCTAAATGGCATATTACACTCTTCTCTCCTTTCCCCTACATCCTGTTCATAGAAAAAATTCCATCACTAACAGGATTTAAGAAATTCACTAATTAATGCTATATGTGTTGAATGTCTATTCAAATAGATTTTTCAGTGAATTAGTTGTGTAGTATATTGAGCAAATTTTTATAAAAATTAAACATACAGAGTAAGTGTATCAAACCAAAAGTTTATTTTGCAATAAGCATAAATCCCAGTTCCCCTCTGATCTCCACTATACTGTTATCGAAAGATGTAATGGAGAATCTAATAATCTTTTGATAAGGAGGAAGACAAAAGTAGGAAATGAAGGAACATGCAGATAACAAGTGATCCATATGTTTCAATAATACTATTGCTTTTGCATATAAATCCAGGCTCCAGGCTCTGGAAAGGAAGATTCCCACATCCCAGACTCAGTTATTTCTTTGCTGCCTGAAATAACGGTTATAAGCAGCATTGTATCCATGAATAAAGGCATAGCGTGAACACAGAGTGTAATCATCACATGCTTCTCGTTGGATTTCATGGGTAGGCTTGGTGCGTTCTCTGGTCCTGTAAAATCAAAGAAGTAGACAGAAAAGAGTGAACCATTGGGATTCATGAACTGATAATAGTGATATGAGAAAAGGGAAAAAAAGAGATTAAATTATTTGAAGAGACAGAAAGCCACAAAGTGATGGGGAGAAAAGTGATGGAAAAAGAGAAAAGGAAGAAGGATAATTATTAATGAAAATAAGAGTTTTTCTTCTCTCTTCTTTAAGTCTCTCCACAAACTCAATATTTCTCACTCAGACCTCTTGGTACTTAAGTTAGTTCTAAGTTACTACCCAAAGAATTGGTTATAGCTAGAAGTTCTTACCTTTTACTGAAGATCCCTCCCCCAAGACTTACTGCTTCACAATCAAAAAAATTATTAATAAATGGTAATTAAAAACAACTTTAATAGTTTAAAACTTCACTAAGACTTTTGGGATGCCCTGTTTAACAATTTAACTGCTTGATGTATGTTATCCCTTGAGCCTCAAAATAATGCTGCCAAGTATTATTATTATTATTATCCCCATTTTACAGCTGAGGAAACTGAGAGTGAAAACAGTTAAGTAACATGCCCAGGTTCATACAATTAGACATGCAATGTCTGAGATCAGAACTCAAATCTTCCCAAAGTCATCCAGAGGTTCTTTCTAAGGTCTCACATTTAATTGTAATAGAGTACAGGCTAAATTTTTACATAATGAGGAAAGGGAAAATTTTATAATTTATCCACAGATTGAACATATACTTTCATTAGAGATCATCACTTCCAAATTCCAGTAAATTCTTTAATCATTAAGCCACAGGGCATTTTGGAAGTAATCATTTTCTGTTTGGGAAGCATTGAAATTCCGTGATTCTTTCTTTATGGCTAAACCATGTATTTTAAATGTTTTTACCTTTGAAAATTTCATATCCCATTCAGTGTAGAGTTCTATCATCAGATTGTATATTTTTAACTGAGGTTTTTGTATTTCATGCTAACTAAGACTCATTAAGACTCAAACCTACCCCTCCTTAGATCCTGAGAAGCTAGTTTGTTAGTTTATTTAGGCCTGGGATGCTTTATCTCAGATTTATAATTCAATTCCTCTTCCTTCTTCTCCATTGCCTATTGTTACTTACCTTTCTTGGAATTTAGCCCTCCATCTTTGCTGAGGTGACATAAAATTGTTGGCCTTTCTCCTATTAATGAAGGGATCTAAGGAAATAAAAATCAAAGGTGCATGATTTGAACAATAGTACAAGATTATAATATAATGAATCTTGGCGCTAACTAACTCTTAGACATTGCCCTAAGAGAATGACTTTTTTCTTTTTTTCCTGGTCTGGATCTATGATTTCTTTGTAGGGGGTATTCCTGGTGAGGAAACTTCACATTTCAGTACATAGATCAGCAACAGTTATATAATTTATAATCAGAGAGTTGCTGATAGAGCTCATACAGATATAATATTTGATCCTGGATCTTCCTGATTCCAAGACTCCATATTTTCTCTTTCTCAGATGCATACAACTTCCAAAAGTCCCCAGGAGTGATGAATGGAGCACTCAGACAGGCTGTCTTTAACTTAAGACATAGTTATTTTTTATCATCCCATCAATTTTTCCATCTCTATGTAGAGTGCAGATTTAGTCCAGTTTGAATTTCCCAAAGAAAATTTTAATCGGGTTCTAAATATGTTGAATGCTGTGTTCCTGCCAGAAAACCCAGCTCATGTGTTCCCCTGATGGTTTTCAGATACTGACTTAACTTTACCCCGTGGCTCATATTCTCTTTACTCAGCTATTCTTAACCTTTCATCAAATAAGAGTAGGAATGTATTCTTTATTGTAGGTCACTTAAAATAAAATTCACTTACTTATTTCATAAGATTCCATGCTCTCATGGGACTCTGGGGAACAAGAAAAAAAAATCCATTTCAAATTTATGGCACAGCTAAAATTCATATATACCAATGAAAAGAAAGAGATAGGAGAAAAGTTAAAAAAAAGATATTGGGAGTATATTTAGCAAAGGAGTTAATTGCTAATTTCAGGGAATGAATACACACGAGACAGAATTTCTAACTATGTTCTGATTGGCCGCATTACTTATTTTACTTTTTTGTCAGAAATAACAATGATGACATTCTTACCTAAAGAATTGTGAGGGTCTCAGTTATATAATTGGGCTATTTTGTGTTAGCCATAATTACTAAGTAAGCATCCACTATGTATTGTATGGTTTTTAGGCACTGAAAACTCAGAGATAAAATGGAAACTGTCCCTGCCCTTAAGGAGCTTATGTTTTCACAACGTGTTTTCATAAAGTAAAAACAAGACATTTTGAGGGACAAGAAAGTTCTATCTCGTTAGATTGGTGCTTCTTGGATACAAGGATACAAACCTTTCTTTGGATCCTCAGTATTTAACTTGGTGCCTGGTACATAATCAGCATTTAACGAATGCTTGTGGGTGACTAACAATTATGGCTATTATAATGCAAAACCTAAGCAAAACTTCCAAGGAAGCTAAGAATTCTAAGAGATATAGGCAAGGTGACAGTTCACTTTATGAGAGGTGATGATCTAAGAAGAAAAAGGGGAGGCAGATGATGGAATTCTGGGTTGAGAAGTCTGCAAGTGGACTACTTTGACCAGCTCACAAATCACATTAAGCAGAGTGATATAGAAAAGGTCTGGAAAAGAGTGTTGGAGCTAAATTATAATGATCTTTAAAGAGAGTTCTAGAAGCTTGTATTTTATTATAGAGAAAATAGGGAGGAGTCCCTGAAAATTCCTGAGTAGGGAAGTGACATAGATTTGTGATTTAGGGAGATTATTTTCCATTTGTAGAGATGGGGTTGGCAAGAAGATAGAAAGAACACAGAAAACCCAACAGAGCAGAGAACCTGAATTTGAATAGTGGTTGTATGAATAGACTGGAGGAAACAGGTGGAAAGATGTAAAGGCAGAATTGATGAGTTTCTATTGGTTGGATGTAGGACTGTTGGGAAAAAGTGCAGGGAGGTCTCCAAGAAGGTGACAAGCCTGGGTGACTTGGAGAATGAGAAGGTTTAGTTATGATAAAAATGTCCGTTTTGGACTTGTTGAATTAAAGACATTGAGGGGAAGATGTCTAGTGGGAAGTTGGTGATACAGGATTAGAGAGAGTTTAAGAGACAAGCTTAGCAGCATACTTACACACATATACATACATATCTACACTTTTGCATAACAATAACAATTTGGTCACATAAAAATTGATGAGCTCACTGAAAGAATATAGAGAAGAGATCCCAGAATAGAGCTCAAGATCATATAATATGATACAAAAGCACACATAAAGCTTATTCCTCCCCTAAACCCCTTGACATGGAAAGAATAAAGTTCAGCGAAGTACATACTTAGATATTCCATAGATTATGCAGATGCCCAAGCTATGGATCCATTGTAATAGGTCCATGAGTAGTTCTGATGGCCACTTAGACATCTGTGTTTTAACCAATAAACCACACATAGCAACAGAGCATTAGATCAGTTTGAATAGAGATGTAAGATAATGAACAGAGCAATTTTGTGTTACTGAGTTGTGAAGAGAAATCAGTTTTAATTGACTTCTATTTTTTATATTTTAATTTGATTTAAAATGTTTCCCTAGAAAATGGATAAAAGAAAATCACATTCATTATTAGATAAGTTATATCTATGTCTTTGAAAAGAAGTCAAGAATTAGGAGTATTATTAACGTCATTATGGTCCCAACAATTTCACCTGAAATAATTAGATGATTAAGTAACCATTAATCTCATTTGAATAAGTCTTCCATTTTTCCTTCTAAACTTTCACATTTAGAAACAACACAAGAAGTGTCATATTCTGACATCAAAGGATCTTAAGTTGTACAGGGACTCCAATAATTCAATCAAGACTTGATGGAACACTTTAGAAGAAAGATTGATCTTTCTAAGATTTTCTAAGGTGGAAGTTACCACTTACCTTAGTTAAGGGTCTAACTTCCTAACACAATCCCCCATATTAGGTTTTAGTAGACGTTTTTTAAAGTAAAATCACAAGGACAAGGTAACCTGAGTATTTTAGGGAAAACAACTAGTTCAATGTCCTCATTTTACAGTGAGGAGATGGAAACCAAAAAAGAGGTTAAATGACATCCAAAGTTACATAGCTAGACGGTGACTCCATCTCCTCGGTGTTTTTTAACAGCATCCTGTCCCAACTCTTCTGAACTATCTATTCATCCTAGTTACATCCTTATAAGCAGAGTTAAGGCTTCTTCAAGAAAGGATGGAGGCTGGAAGAGAAATGGAAAGATAAGCAGCCCAGGAGATGAAAAGCACCGAGAAGCAGAAGAAATCTAGGGAAATGAGGACATATTGAATTAGTGGAAATAGGAGAGGAGACGGAGGGAGGAAAAAAGAGAGAATTCCAAAGAGAGACAAAGGGAGTGAGAAATTCAGAGACTGAAGGGAAGAATCTTACCATAGCCCAGGGCTATCACTGCTAAGGCAGTCAGAAGTGTGACAATGAGTAACGTCTTCATGATCTTTCCCTTGCCCCTCTGGGTAGTTCCTTTGCAGCAGTGGGTAGAATGAAGTTTCCTATAAGCTGCTTATAAGAGGCTGGTAAGTTGAAGCAGTGCTGTGCTTTTATTATGAGAGCTGGAGCAGCTGGGAGGGAGGAACGAATGGGAGGGGTCCCGGAGAAGGTGGAGAATGGTTGGCACTCATTTGCACTGGTGCTGTTCCCAAACATTCCCTCTTCACAGATTTTATCAGCTGTGGGCCAGAAGTTTCCTCCCCACCCCCAGTTTTGACCAGTGCTACAAAGGGAGGCTGCCCTGGTACAAAAGTTCTGACCACTGGACATTTGGAGGCAGAGCCAGACCTCGGGCAAGGGTCCACAGAAAAAGGAGGGACTATAAACATGTTTACCTTTATAATTCCTCCTCTGATATGCCCTCCTGGCTCTTAGCACAATCACCTTAGCTGCAGGATACAGAGATATAGTGTTTCAATGGCCCCTCTGATGGAGGAGAGGGGAGGTTTTCGTGTTAGCTTGCCTCTCCATTGATGTTGGACTTACCCCAGAGGTCAACCAGGTATTTTCTTCATGACCTGCAACTTTTCCAGAAAAAAAAAGAGGGAGGAAAATATCCTTGACAAATTCTGCCTGTTTTCTTGTCAAAGTTGTAATAATAATAATTACAGTTAGCACTATAACAATAGTATTATAATAATATTAATCAATAAACAAATAAAATAATATTAGCAAGCACTAATATAATACTTTAAGGTTTATAAAGCATGGTACATATATTATCTAATATGATCCTTACATCCTTGTGACATAGGTGCTATCATTATCCCCATTTTACAGATGAGGAAACTTGAGATTGAGAAAGATTGTTACTTGCCCAGAGTCACACAATTATTAAGGTTTTTCTGACTCCATATACAGAACTTTTACCTACTGTGCCACCCAGCACCTACTAATTTACCCATTTTTAAAATTTTAAGAGTATCATATTTTCTAAATACATATATAGTTTTCAATATTCTTTTTCCCTTTTTTATTAGTTTTTTTTGGTTATACATGTATATTAACTTTTTTAATACACTTTTTTATACATCATCAATATTCATTTTTGTTTCAGAGTTTTCTTTCTCTCTTCCTTATCTCCTCCCTCCCCAAAACAACAAGCAATCTCATATAGGTTAAATATGTGCAGTTTTTAAAGCATATTTTCATATTTGTCATATTGTGCAAGAAAAATCAAATCAAAAGAAAACAGAGACAAAAAAGGTGAAAATACTAAGCTGCAATCCACATTCAGTCTCCACAGTTCTATCTCTGGATGCAGATAACATTTTCTTTCCCGAGATTATTGGAATTGCATCACCACATTGTTGAGAAGAGTCAAATCCATCACAGTTGATCATCACATAATCTTGTTGTTGCTGTGTATAATGATCTCCTGGTTCTCTTCATTTCATTTAGTATCAGTTCATGTAAGTTTCTCCAGGCCTCTCTGAAATCGTCCTGCTGGTCTTTTCTTATAGAACAATAATATTCCATGACATTCATATACCATAATTTATTCAGCCATTCTCCAATTAATGGGCATCCATTCAGTTTCCAGTTTCTGGCCACTACAAAAAGGGCTGCCACAAACATTCTTGCACATGTGGGTCCCCTTCCCTCCTTTAAGATCTTTTTGGAATGTAGGACCAGTAGAGACACTGCTGGGTCAAAGGGTATGCACAGTTTGATAACATAGTTACAAATTGCTCTCCAGAATGGTTGGATCAGTTCACAACTCTACCAACAATGCATTAGTGTTCCAGTTTTCCATATCTCCTCCAACATTTGTTATTATCTTTTCCTGTCATCTTAACCAATCTGACAGATGTGAAGTTAGCCATCTTTTTTGGAGTTAGTTCTACCCTATTCCCTGATGTACAGCAGCTGAGTGGCAAGTAGATAAAGCACTGGGCCTGAAATAAGGAAGAAATGGGTTCAAATCTTCCCTCCGATGCTTACCTGCTTTGTGACCCTGGATAAGTCATTTAACCCCTGTTTGCCTTAGTTTCCTCATCTGCAAAATGAGCTAGAGAAGGAAATGACACATCATTCCAATATCTTTGCTAAGAAAATCCTAAAGGGGTCATGAACAGCTGTTTATGACTGAAGTGACTAAACAACAACATTTTCCAGTGTATCCCAAGTACCCCTAGCTGGAAATCATGGCATTTTAGTACACAGGGTCTTTCTTCTCTCTAAACATATTTCCAAATATATGTGTCATCTCAGTGCTTGAGACAAGGGTTGGAAATTATTCCTTCTTTGTTTACTCAGGAAGCTTGTAGGATGCATTAACACATGCAACTTAGCATAAAATAAATACTTATGTTAATGAAGATTGAACCTTTCTGGCATTAAAAATGTGATTATAAAAAGTAATATTGAAAAGTCTTTATTGTTTTGATATCTCTTCCGTACAGAGGCAACTAGAGATTCATTACAATTCTGGGCCTGAAGTCAGAAAGATCTCAGACATTTAATAGCTGTATGACCATAGGAAGTCACTTAATTTCTTTTTTTACTGAATTTCTTCAACTGTAAAATATATTAAAGATTCCAGAGCACTTGGAAAGTATTGTTGGGGGTCTGTATCTCCATTGGACCATTCAGGGATATTTCCCTTTTGGGGAAGGCTCAGGATACAGCTTAGAAGTAACTTATATTTCATAATATTTTCTGAAGCTCCTTTGATGAAAAATTCACACATACAGCCCCATTCTAAGGTGTCCTTCAGGTAACACAGATTTGACCTTGGGGTTAGAATGACCAAAGTTGGTGAGAGATGGTTAGAGAGAGGAGGACAAGAGAGGTCTTGCATGTAAACAGAAATGTTCCTAAACTGCCAAACTACCCAAGACACCCTTAAACAGAAAATCCTTGTGTTTGTCTTCTGGTCAGTTCTACCACAGTGACCTAAGGAATAGGGCCCTTTCATACCACAGCTTTATGACCCTTGTTTGACCTCTAACTCCTTCCCTGTCCCCATCCCTCAAAATGATTCATCTAAATCATAATACTTTATTATCTACTCCAAATGAAAAAAAATATACTTTAGTACTATATGATGAATTTGAATGTATATGCAAGTAGGGGACTTAGGGGCCCTTAGTTTAGTAACTAAATATTGCTGGGCTTGCCAGCATATATATATGTCTTCTCAAAGTTCTTGTAGGCTTCATAATCCTGTCCTTGAATGCACCAAGCCTTTTTTTTTCCCACTGGGCAATGGCAAATGTGCCTCTTAAATTCAAGTTGAAAACATTGCTTTAGTCTCTTGACATGCTGTACTAGTTATTCTATTTTTCCCTGCATTTGTATTTAGAAATCTCTGAACTGAATCTTGAGATTCCTGCAATATCAGACCTAGTTTTATTTGTAAAACCTAGTTTTACTAATAACCCTTCTCTTAGTTTCTGCTGGAATATCCCTAGCTACTTTTTTTCTTTTGTGCTCTTAAGACTTTTCAAAGTTTTCTTCTTATCACCTAGTTCTTTGAGAAGTCCAGTGAGGCAGCTAGATGGTTCAGTGGATAGAGAACTGGCCCTGTAGTAGAAGGACCTGACATTTAACACTTACTAGCTGTGTGGTCCTAGGCAAGTCACATACCCACAATTTCCTCACAAACAAAAAATTCAGAATGGTGGAGGTATGACTAGGTAGTCATTTATCTGAAAAAGATTTTGGGATCTTAGAGATTTGTAAGCATAATTTGAGTCAACAGCATTTATAAAAACTAATGTAATCATTGATTGTATTATTAGAGCCATTAATAGTGATTCCTGCTCTATGGGCCCTTTCCTTCTCTGATAAAAGAGAAGTGACATCCTGTATTTAAGGAGGACACCTAAAGCCTTCATCTCATCAAATCCCATCCTGAATATCTCTCCTGGACTTTATGATCTCTAGAAACTTAGCAAATGTGGAATGAGTTGCCTTTCACTAGAGGTCTTAAGGCAAATGTTGGATGAACATTTGTCAAATATCTTATATTGGAAATTCT
This sequence comes from Myrmecobius fasciatus, assembly GCA_023553655.1. NCBI lineage: Eukaryota > Metazoa > Chordata > Mammalia > Dasyuromorphia > Myrmecobiidae > Myrmecobius > Myrmecobius fasciatus. The sequence continues at coordinate 6,791 of JAJPUD010018484.1, read as the reverse complement.
TGTTTAAGCATAAGTTGGACTAGATGACTCTAAGGTTTCTTCCAACATTGATATTATGTGTTTTCCTTTTCTTGAGCTACTTCTGTTACTATTATTTGTTATTATCTCCATCTTTCTCCAGAGTATTTTATCTCTCACCCTACATCTCAATTTATTATTGCAAAGGAATTGCATTTGTATTAAGATTCCCTTTGTCTCAGCCCAACAGAAGTGTTCTTGAACCATTACTTCAAAATGTCAGTAACTTCATAGTAATCTCTCCATTCACAGATCTCAATCCCTCTACAACACTTGTGGATTTTCTACATAGTCCCACCACTCCCAAAAAACCATTGCCTGGTAGCAAACTTTCTCTAAATTTTTCAAGAATCACTCCCAAATGACACACATGCAATCCATTGATGTTTTGAAGCCTTTTCAACTTCTGAAAATGTGCACATCATTGCATAGCTTTCAAAAACCCAGGATCATCACCATGTAACAGTCAGTCATCAGTGTATCACTTTAGTACCATGGGTCTTTTTGTCATTATGATATTTGAATTGGGTAGTGTTTCATTATATTTTTCGGAGATGATATTGAAGACATCATTGAAAAAATATGCTTGCTCCCTTAGATCCTCATGGAAACATCCAAGTTTCAGGAATAACAAAGATTCATCATATGGTGAAAAGAGTACTGCAGTAGCAATTTGGGATCCTATAGTGCTAGGACTTATTTTGTTACTAGCTAGCTGTGTGATGTTGAGCAAGTCACCTAACCCTTCTCCCTCCTTTGTAAAAGGAAGAGGTAGGATTATGTGATCTCCTTTTGATACTAACATAGTTTGGGTTTATCTTTCTTTTGGGAAGCACACGACCCAGGTAACTTAACAGCACCAAGAATGTAAGCCAAAGAACAATGAGATATGCCTTAGTTTATCACCTCAGGAAGAAAGAGTTATCTTCATTACTAGCACTTTTAAAGGTCTACAGGAATTTGGAATAGAGGGAAGGATTTATGAAAGGAAGGAGGAAGGGAAAAATGAAGAAAGGAAAGACAGAATGAAGAGGGAGAAAGAAAAAAAAGAAAGGGAAGGAGAGAAAAAAGGAAGGAAAGGAAGGGAATAAGAGGGAAAAAAGGAAGGGAGGAAAGGAGTAAGGAAAGGAAGGATGAAGGAACGGGGGAAGGAGAAAGGAAGAGAAGGAACCTAAGCATGCAGTCTAATCATCAGTTCTTAATTTCTTTTTAGGAATTTCTTTACAGCAATCAGCAGCCCTCAGAGAAGCTTAATGTTTTCCTATTCTGACCTTTATGTTGAGTTTTTAGGAGTGGCATTGCCTTGCAATGAAAATTCTAGTGCAATAATGATGGATTCCCTCTCCCCATCCCAATCCCAATCACCAAATTCTGTGAAGAGGACAGAGAAAATTAGCAAAAGACACTGGGAGTTACATTGAAAGCAAGAAAGGTGGAAACTGTTCCTGATGTTTTATTTGTTGTTGTTATTTTAATTGTGTCCAATTCTTTATAACCCCAATTTGAAGTTTTCTTGGCAAAGATACTGGCAAAAATGGAGTTTTCTCATTTTACGGATGAGAAAACTGAGGCAAACGGAGTAAGTGACTTGCCCAGGGTCATTCAGCTAGTAAGTGTCTGAGGCTACATTTAAACTCAGGCCTTCCTGACTCTAGGCCTGGTATTCTACATAATGCTCCACCTAATTGCCTCTGCTGTTGCAGAGTGCTTATATTTGTGGCTAAAGTAAAAATATGAATGATAACAATAAGAAATAATACTAAGTCCTTTACTTCCCCACCAGCCCCCTCTTCCTTGGTCCCCACCTTAATGTTCCTTTCTCTCTTACTGCTTTCAGACTATTAGGCATTTTGTTTCTTTGAGGAATTTTCCTGGCTTGGGTTAATTTGTTCCCATTCCATGATCTTCAGCTTTATTTACAGAATGTTGGTTTTTTGAGTTCAGATTATGATTTTACTGGCAGCTCCAAAAGTCTTAGCCCTGCCAAGAAGAGCAAGAAGAGAAGGCACAGAATGAACCTGAAGTTAGAAATAGAAGTCACTTTCTAGGGACACAAAGAAGGAATGAAATGCAAGACAGAAATTCAGTGACATCCAAAGGACAATTTGGGTAACATGCACAGAGAAAGTTCTGAAGACCCCTTCCTGTGAACGCTAAGGGTCTCCAAAATATTTTTGTAAAGATCAGTAACTGCTCAGAAGATTCTGCCTTTTGTCCAAGTTCAGTCTTTGGCAGAGGTCTAATAGCCTTTGGACAATTCTATTCCACCCATTGAGCATTTATGAAATCCTAACTATGTGCCAGATACAATAGGCTTTGGTTAAGGACAAAAATGAAGCGGGGAGTGGGAAAGATACTCAGAGAAGGAGATAAAAGATGCATTCTAAGGAAATGCAAAGGGATTTCAGTTTGGGAGAAGCACTAAATATTGGGAGGGACCAGGAAAGGCTTTGTAGGGGTTGTGGGTAGGTGGGATTTGAGATGAACTTTAAATGGTACTGGGGATCACAAAAGGCAGAGAGAGAAGGAAAATACTCCAGGATATGGGAGGCAGTCTATGGAAAGGCCCTGAAGCAAGAGATGGAATGTAATGGTATCAAAAATAGAAAATGGCACTTTTGCCTATGGTGGAAAGAGCTGAGGAGTATACAATCAACCCAGAGAGATAGTTTAGAGCCAGATTGTGAAGGGGTTTTTATACCCCACAAAAAAGTTTGTATTTTTTCCTAGAAGTAATAGGGAGCCAGTGAAATTTCTTGAGTAGGGGAGTGACACACTGAACTGTGTCTTAGAAAAACAAATTTGATATATGTGTGAAAGATGGCTTGAAGAGAGGAAAGACCAAAGGCAAGGAGAGTAATTAACAAGTTATTGCAATGGTTTAGATGAGAATTAAAAGTCTGAACTGGAATGGTGATTGTATGAGTAGGGAGAATGGGACATATATTTAATGTTATAATGATAGAAACAAAAAAAAATGACAACTGATGCTAAGAAAAAAGAGTTAAAGCTGACTCCAAGGTTGGGATATTCTGTTACTGATGCCTTTGAAAAAAAGGGATGGAGTTAGAAAGAAAGTTGGATTTAGGAGGCAAGGTAATGTGCTCTTTTGAACATGTTATGTTTGATATGAGATGTACAGATGGAAATATCAGACACTACAAATAATAATTGCTGATGGGGAATTGGAATCTAGGAGAAGGATGAGAGAGGCAGAGAGAGAGAGACAGACAGACAGACAGAGACACACACACAGAGACACAGAAAGACAGAGACATAGAGAGAAAGACAGAGAGACAGAGACACATAGACAGAGAGAGAAAGATAGGGAGACAGGGAGAGAGAAAGAGACAGACAGAGACAGGGAGAGCGAGAGAGAGAGAGAGAGAGAGAGAGAGAGAGAGAGAGAGAGAGAGAGAAGAAAGAGGGAAAGAGATAGAAACACACAGAGAGAGACATAGACAGAGAGACAGAGACAGAGACACAGAGAGATAGACAGAGAGACATAAAGAGAAAGACGGACACAGAGACACATAAAGAGAGATAGAGAGAAAGACAGAGAAACAGGGAGAAAGAGACAGAGACAGAGAGACATAGAGAGAAAGACAGAGAGACAGAGACAGGGACACATAGAGATAGATAGAGAGATAGGGAGACAGACAGAGAGAGCCAAAGTCAGAGTCAGAGAGAGAGAGAGGGAGAGACACACACACAGAGATGGGCAGAGACAGAGAAAGAGGGAGAGACACACACACAGACACACACACAGAAACAGAGAGGGGGGGAAGGGAGGGAGAAAATGAATGTAGAGTAAAAAAGGCTTGGAACAGAGCCTTGGGGATACCTAAACATGGAGTTCAAGACATGGAGTATAATCCAACAAAGGAAATTAAAAAGAAGAAAACCAGCAATGCCTTGAAAACCCAAGGGGAGGGAGTGATCAACAGTATCAAATACTTCATGCAGAAAAGTCAAGAAACATAAAGCCTGAGAAAAGATCATTGGATTTCACAATTAAAAAATGGCTATTAATCTTGGAGAGAAAAGTTTCAATAAAGAGGTAACATAAAAAGCAAGTCTGCAATGGGTTGATTAGAAATCAAAGTGACTAAAGACTGATGGATTTTTCTAGGTGTTTTGCTTTGAAATGAAGGAGAGATATAGGGTAATAGTTTGAGGGGATGATAAGGTCAAGTGAAGTTATTAGTTTTTTACTGGTAGCCTTAATTTTCATATCACCTTTTCCAAATACATAACACCTCCTTCATTCCGCACCATGGAGCCATCTTATCTAACAACAGAGAATAAAAAGGAAAGAGTGGGGTGTGAGGGGGGAGGTTAGCAAAATGAAATTAACACTTCAAATGAATCTGATGCTTTATGCACTGTTCTACACTCTTAATCACTTGTTCCACAAAGATTTTCATTTTATGCTCTTTTCTTCAATTTTTGTAGTTATTTTTGATGATACTGATTATAGTCATTGTATTTTTCTTCCCTTGGTTCTGTTTATTTCACTTTGCAGTAGTTCATGTAAGTCTTCCAATAATTTGTTTGTGTTTTGATATGAATGGTTTATTATTACAGTAATAAACAGTATCATAAAAACCCATTCCTGTACAGTTTGATTAACTATTCTCCTTTTATTAATTTCTACTTTGTTTTAAGTTCTTTGCTACAACAAAAAAAGTACTGTTATAAATATTTTTGTGTATATGAGAATTTCTTTGCATCTTTGGAGCTCCTTGGACTACAAGCCTAGCAGTGGTACAACTATGTCAAAAGATACAGACATTTTGTTACTTTTAAAAGCATAATTCCCAATTATTTTGATTAAATTGATTGATTAAATTGATTCAGAGCTCTCCAAATGGTACATAGTGTGTCTATCTTTGCACATTCCCCCCAACATAAACTACTTTTATCTTTTGTCCTCTGCCAATTTTCAGTGCATGGAATGAAATTTGAGAGTTGTTTTGATTTGCTTTATTATAAGTGATTTGGAACAATACTTCATGCAGTTATTAATAGTTTATAATTCTCCTGAAAACTGGTTGTTTGATCACTTTTATCTAAGTGATTTTTTTTTAAGAATGGGAAGGTCTTGGCCTGTTTGTGGGCAGCTGAGAAGACAGTGGATACAAGATCCTGAAGATTTTTGGAAGATGAGGTAGATAATGAAAGAGAGAAATTTCCTGAAGAGAAGAGAGGGAATGGGATGAAGGGTACAAATAGAGTATATATGACCTTTGCAAAGAAAAGGCCTTGTCTCTCCTTCTGAGACTGCTGCAAAGAAGTCAATGATATTGAGGGGATATGAGGCACAGAACTGGGAAAAAAGTGACCTCATAAGTAATAGCTCACATCTATATAATGCCTTTAGATTTGTAAAACATTTCTTAAATCTCATGTAAGAACCCTACAATTTATACAATGAAGCATCCCTTTTCTAAACTTTCATAATGATTTTGACATTTTTCTTCATAAGTCCTTGTGAATAATTAATACAGATAGAGACCCTAAGGTATAGAGACTTAAATGACATTATCCTTTCAGTAGGTTATAAATTTAGGGCCAGAAGCCTTTTCCAATCTCTCTTAATTCTAGTTCCTTCCTTCTGTAGATTATTTCCCAAATATCTTATATATAGCTTGTTTGTACCCTGTTGTCTACATGTTGCTTCCCTCATTAGACTGTGAACTCCTTGAGAACAGGGATTTTCCTTTGCCTTTCTTTATATCCCTAGCACTTAGCACAGTGCCTGGCACATGTTTAATAAATGTTTACTGACAGACTGGCACTCACACCCACATGAGTTTATACTGCCTACCAAAATATATTTTGAAACAAATATTCTGTGCTCGATTTTTTTATACTTTTCTAGAAATCACAGTATCAAAGTCATAGATCCTCAGATGGAAAGGCCTTCAAGAGTTATTTAGTCCAACTTAATCCTAAACAAAAAAAATCCATTACATCACACCTGATAAATCTTCATTTGGCTTTGCCCCTAAAACCTTACTTAAAGAAAACCTATTACCTTTTTGAAGTAGCCCATTCTAATTTTGGATAGATCTAATTGCTATGAACTTTATTTTCCAAAGTTAAGGCTAAAGATAACTCTTTGCAATGGCATCATTTTTCTTCTAAAAATTACTTCAGGATCTTAGAATCTTAGAATTCAAAATTCACTTAGTCAACTAGCATTTATTAAGCACCTAATAATATGTGCCAGACACTATGGTAAATGCTGAAGATATAAAGACAAAAAAACCCCAGACTTTTCCCTCAAGGATCCCAAAATATAAAAGGGGGAGACACATGCAAACATCTGTGTACAAACAAGATGTAAACAAGATAAATTGGAAATAAGACTAGGAAAGAATTCTTACATAAAATTAGACTTCAGCTAAAACTTAAGAGAAGCCAAGGAAGCTACATGTCCAACGTCCAACCCATAGCTGAACAAGAAATCCCTGTAAAGCATACTTGGGAAGCCTTTGGTTGGAGACTTCCCAAGAAAGGCCAATCCACTTTTGAATAATTTATATCCTACCTATATTTGCAACTTCTACTTATTGCTCCTATGTCTGCCCAAAAAGGCAGCTAGAACAGTTTTGATGCTTTTTCCACACAGTCCTTCTGCTACATCCTTTCCTAAGATGAATAGACTTAGAAGCAAGATAAGTATCTTATTTTTATATCATCTATCTATCTATCTATCTATCTATCTATCTATCTATCTATCTATCTATCTATCTATCTATCTATCT
>JAJPUD010018483.1:15800-28610 GCA_023553655.1 Myrmecobius fasciatus | reverse complement strand
AAAAAAAAAAAAAAAAAAGGCAACAAGTTGTGAGCAACTTTAAAGGCTAAATTAAAAGATTTTATTCTTGATCCTGGAGATAATAGGAAGCCACTCAATTTACTGACTGAGGGTGGGAGGTGGGAATGATATGGTAAAATGTTCACTTTTGGGAAATCACTTTGGGAGGATGTTTAGAGTGGGACTTGAAGCAGGAAGATATCTTAGAAGCCTTTTGTAAATAGTCCAGGAAAATTCTGAAGAGCAATTTGGAGCTCTGCCCAAAAGTTATTACACTGTGCATACCCTTTAACCCAGAGAAAACACTTATAAAGCTTACCCCTAAATGAGCAGGACCAAGAAAATATTGTATATAGTAGCAGCAATATTGTTTTAAGAAAGACTTTCCCACTCCAAACATCCTCCCAAAGTGATTATTATTGACTCAATAAAATATTGAGTCAATAAATCATTTTGACTATTACAAATACTCAAATTAACTATGAAAGACATATGAATTGATATGCCTTCAGAGAGAGAATTGATAAATAGATGTATAGAATACACACACACACACACATACACACACACACAATCTGTTTACAATGGTGGCTATCTCTAGAAGGGAAAGAAAGAAAAAAGGAAAAAAGAAGAAATTTACATTCTAGCTGTTGTACATTTAAAATGAAGAGCAAGTTGCATTAATAGATTTGCTGTTTCTAGTGGAATCATTTTTTCTTATTGTACTGTTTTGTAATTATTTTATCCATAAATTAAAAATAAGTTTGAAAAAAGAAATCAGAGATGTAAAAATAAAATTATTCATAAAATTTAAAAATTTAAAGTCGATTATAGCAAAGGAAGAAGAATAAAAGGATTCATGTACAAAGATTTTTGTAGCAACTCTTTTGGGGGATTGTTTATACAAATTATCATATGTGAATATAAGAATACTATTTTGTCATTTAAAAAATGAGGAAAGGAGATGGATATATGGAAACCTGGAAAGATTTGTATGAATTGATGCAGAGGAAAGTGAGAAAGAACCAGGAGAAAAACATTTATAAAAACAAGACAATAAAAACAACTCGGAAGGACTTAAGTACACTAATCAACTCAATAGTTAATCATGTTTTTAAGAAACCAGGTATGCTTCTCACCTCCTGACAGGGAGGTGATGGGGACTTAAAATGAAGAAACTTTCTTTTTTTTTGACATAACTTACATAGGAATTTGTTTTGCTTGACTATGCATATTCATAACAAGGATTTTCTTTCTCTTTATCCTTACCAGTGGGGGTGTGTGTGAGAGAGAGATACAAATGCTTACTAATTGAAACAAATACTAATAGTCTAGGTAAGAAGTGATGACTAGGGAGATGACTGTGTGAGTGAAGAGAAGGGGATGTAGATGAGAAATGTTGTAAAGGCAGAAATGTCAAGTTTTGACATATTGACATTGACATTTCAGGTAAATGTGAGTGAGGAGTTTAGAATGACATCAAGGTGTCAAGTCTGGGTGACTGGGAGGATGGTGACACTTTTCACAGGAATAAGAAAGTTAGAAAGAGGGGAAAATAAGTTCTATTTTAGACATCTTCAGTTTGAGTTGTTAGTTGGAGACCCAGGACTAGATTACTGTTCAAAAGACAGCTGGTGATTCAGGACTAGGGAAAGAGATTAGGGTGAGATAAATGGATCTGGTAATCATCTCTATAGAGATAAGTGATGAGAACACCAAAAGAGAGAGAGTAAAGAGAGAAAAGAGAAGTGGGAAAGAACTTTGGGGAAATACCTACCGCTAGTAACAGGGCATTTATAGAGATCTAGCAAAGGAAACTGAGGATTGCTCAGAAGGGTGGGAAGGAAATCCAGGAAAGGACAGTACACAAAAAACTAAAGAGAATTGAGAATCCAGGAGGGTATTTGATAGTAGTTAACTGTAAAAGAGGTCAGGAAGGAGAAGGACTGAGGACAGAATGCCATTAGATTGGGCAATGAAGTGATCCTTGGTAACGCTGAAGAGAGCAGGAGATTCAAAGTCAGATTGCAAGAGAGTTTAGAAATGAGTGGGATGAGAAGTGAAGGCATTGGTCAAGAAGGGGAGGAGAGAAATTGGACTATAGCTACTAGGGAAGGTCAGATCAAGTGAAGATTTTGTTTTGTTTTGTTTTGTTTAAACAGGGGAGATATAGACATATTTGTAGGAAGGGATAAGCAGACAATAAGTAGAAAGGGGAAGGCTGAAAATTAGAAAGATACTGGGGATGACTGTGGGAATAATTGCAAGAGAACAGAGGGGAATGGGGTGGAAAACATGTGTAGAAGGGGTAGCTTTGATAAGGAGAAAGAGTACCATTCATGCTAGTGATGAAAAAGGAGACAGTGGAGGGATGGTACCTGAGTAATCTGAGAAGATGAGGACAGGATTATTGAATAACCTCAATTTTTTTTTCCTGAGGCAATTGGGGTTAAGTGACTTGCCCAGGGTCACACAACTAGGAAGTGTTAAGGGTCTGAACTTTTGAACTCGGGTCCTCCTGACTTCAGGGCTGCCACCCAGCTTCCCTTTGACCTCAATTTTTTTTTTTTTTTTTTTTTTTTGTGAAAAATCAGCTAAGGCAATTCAGAGGACCACAGGCAGACTAGACCAAATTCTTTTCAGTGCATACACAGGTAGAATGAGCTAGAATGGCTAATGGATCTGTGGGCTCAACCCTTCTCTTTCTCTTTAATTGACTTACTCATGATTGCTCATGAGGAAATGGGAGGAATGTGGTTAGAGACTAGAGAAAGGATGAAAAGCTTTAGGAGAGAATTTATATTATATAATTTAGAACAGTGCATGGAAAAGTGAGTTAATTGATTAGGGAATCATAAAAAGGATTGCTGTATTCCAGTGAGGGCCCAATTAAAGTTATGTAACAAATTTGTAGTACGCCAGACAGGTAGATTGTAGAAAACACAGCATACTTTAATTTGAATCCTTATTTGGAGGAATTCATTCTTGTCTTCTCACACTTTCCTTCACCCTACAAATACAATATCTTCTTTAATATATCTCAGTATTCTCTCGATTCACACCAAAATCATTACCTCTCATCTGTATTATTGAAATAGCCTCTGAAATAGCCTCCTAATTAGCCTCCTTGCCATGTTTCCTCTTCTTTTTTCCAGCTACTGATGTGATATGGTATGACCATATTACTTTCCTGTTCAAGGAGCTCCAGTGAGTCCCTATTGCCTCCACCATCAAATATAAATGACTTTGGCATTCTCAACCATACTCTAGCCTACCTTTCCAAGCTTATTACACATGACTTCTCTTAACACAGGCTAACAGTCCAGCCAAACTAAAGTCCTGATTCTTACTATTCTTTATATTTAACTCTCATTACATTCTGCTCCCGCCTCTGTGTCTGGAATACACTGTTTTATCTCCATTTCTTACAATTCATAGTTCCTTTCATAGAACAGGTTAAAAGTGAAGTCTTTCCAGATCCCCCCAGCTGCTAGAACTAGTCTAACCAAAATAATTCACTTCTAACTCACTTCCCTCCTGGGGGGAGGGAAGGGAAAATGTGTTTAATTTGAATATATTTTACATATGTCTATATTGTTTCCTCTCTTGAACAGGATCTTGAAGCCAGGACTTCTTTCTCTTCTAGTTTTGCATCCCCAACCTCTAGAGTCCTTTGGCTGTGTGGGAAATCTCTGGATACTTCCTTAAAATAAGGTTTTTAAAGTTAGAAAACTACAAAGGAAATAGAGTTATCAAAAATAATTTTTTTTAAAGTTCAACCCTAGATTAAAGTCTCTACCACTGGGAGTTAAATGCTTATTGACTGATGATTCTATAGCAAATTAGTATGTCAACAAAGATTTTTGAGGGGAGCAATAGAATATGCACAAAAGCAGTGCTTTCAGAAGGCTGACTAGGTAATAGTGTATTTGTAGGAAGCTTAAGAAGAAGGGAATAAGAGTTTATCTAGTGCCTACTACATACTGGCACTTTATTATCTCATTTGACCCTCAAACTGCACCTCGAGGAAGATGCTACAGATGATGAAACTAAGATGGGGTAAGTGATCTACCCAGGATCTCATTGCCAGTAATTACCTAAGATGGTCTTTCCTGACTCTGGTCCTGAAGATCTATCTCCCATACCACCTAACTGACTCTAAAATGAGAAAAAAGATTGAAAGCAAGGGAATTGTTTCAATACAAGCAGGAGAGAACAAGGGATTAAATTATAGTAGTGAGACAGAGTGTGAAGAATTTATATAGGCAGTGGCAGTCCCTTTAGGCCAAGTCCTTCTTGAAAAACCTTATATTTTTATAGACTCTTTCAGCATTTATAACAGTGCTAAATGCTCAAAAGATATCTAATAAATGTGTGTTGAAATTTTAAAAAAAAAATTGAAAGGATTTTGTTATTATTCAAAGCCCAGGGGAAGAGGAATCAAAAGATGATTCTGAGCTCAAGTGCCCGGAAGAATGACAGAAAGAAGTTGAGTTTTGGGGACAGTTTCAGGTGGAGATGCCCAGGAAACAGATGTCGGGAGATCATAGATTTGAAAAGTTCCCCCTCCCCTAGGAAAAAAAAAAAGGCAAAAATTACACAGGTAAGATGAATGAATGGGTGGATGAAGCTAGAAAAATAAAACCAGGAATCTGAATGCTTGAGTCCTGAGAAACACTCACATTTGGGGAAAGAAATAGAAAGTCAGAGTGGCAAAAAGATATAGAAGCTATCAAAGTTAGGATATGTATCTCTCCTCCCTCTTATCTCCTAACTTACATTGAAGTTTAGTAACCATTGTCTTATATGGAGGATAGGGGTTGGAGGGAAACTGAGGTAAACTGAGGCAAAGCCAGAGGGGATATGTGAATACAAATCTCTCACAACAAAAATCCAACTTCCTTTTTTCCCCCCCCTCAAATAAAGTATCCTAGTTCAAAGCATACCAGCTAGTTAATGGCCAGTCTGTGCTGACCACCACTACTTAGAAAATTAAGACCTGCTCCCTCTCCACTCCCCCACCTCCTCAATTCCTCTTCCTCTGGGTGGCAAGACCTTTTCTCCCTTGCTTCATCGATTCTAACAGTACTCAGGCCCAAATAGTAGAAGCTGGAAGGCACCAGAGACTGGGGGACTTACCCCGAGGACAGCATCTCCCCCAAAAGCTGGTCTGAGTGGGCAGCCAGAGACGGACCAGGTGAGGTCACTGAGCTTAGTAACTAGTGCAGCCCACAAGGCCTGCCAATCCAGGTAAGGGAGGAAACTCCGGAAAACTGGAGATTTCCTAATCCATCCCAGGTGGGGGCAGTGGCAACACAAGGACAGCCCACTAAATTAATGATCCAGAGAGGGGACTCGTGTCGGAGGGCGGAGCAGGCACAGGGACCGCCCTACCTGGGCAGGTTTTCCCAGAATCACCTACAAATCCTGGCTTGACTCCTTCCGCTTTTTCCTTCCCCCAATTGAGCAGATCCACTCATTCCCTAGATCCACTAGGGAATGAGAAAGGACTTGGGGAAAGCCAAGGTAATATAGGGAAGTCACCCTAAATTTTTATCTCTACCTGAAGGAACTAAGGTAGGGAGAGGGGAGGCATGTTAAAAAACAAAAACTAAGGGTCCATTTTATGATCTTAGGATTTAGAGCTGGAATTGAACTTTAGAAATCTTCTAACCCAATTTTCTCATAGTGCAGATGGAAACAATGAGGCCCAGAGTTAAGAAGATGGTTTAAGTTTGCAGTTCAATAGCAGTTAGCATCCAAACAGTTTCTCTGACTCCAGAACTTGTTTTCCTATTGGATTTGATATCAAATTGAGGTCGAAAGAACTTCATAAATCTACCCCTCTTCTAACTACAATTCTACATCTTCTATTTCATTCTCTACTCTACCTGCAATACACCTCAGCCAAATGCTTATCCCCACAAAGATTTCAATCTATTTTCCAGAACAGGGTTTAATCAACCCATACCTAGGGGAATAATAAATTGATCGGATTGGAATAAGGTCCTGCTTCTTTTCCTGGGAGAACTCTGCTTTCTCTGTACTGGGATTCACTAACATGTTCCTAAAAGTGGTCATTTTAATTATTTCCTATTTACTCTGTACATTATATATATTGGTTTGCATTTGTCTCCTCCATTAGACTATAAACTTCTTGAAGGTAGGGACTGGTTCCCCCCCCCCTTTTTTTTTATTCCCAGTGCTTACTTAGCACAGTGCCTGGCACTAGGCAAGTGCTTAATAAATGTTTACTGAATTGAATCAAATAGATGAATCTGGGAGTTGGGGGTTGAGCAGGGAGAATGCTTGATGAAAGACCCAGCAAGTTGTTGTTTTTTTTTTTTTTGAATGTAGAAATCACCCAAGTGAGCAAGCCTAAGAAATTGTACAGTAACAACTGGCAAGATAGTGAGACCAAGAATTAGCAATATTTATTATCCTCCAGGGACACCAGCGGTACAAGAGTTCGGGGATGACTGGCATGCCTCCCCTCCAAAGAAGTCATGTTGGGTCAGGTACTCCCTCAGGAGGCTGCCACACTGCCCCCTAATCCAGGCCCATGGGGGGGCAGAGTCATAGGAGGCAGAAACAGGGCCTTCAACTTCCCAGACAAGCTGGCAATCTCAGGATCTTGAGCTTCATAGGACTTCACTAGTCTGGCAAACTTCAGGACACCTAAAAATGAGAGAAGTCAACCCCATAATTCCTATCCACACACTGGCTTCTTTTATTGATTGGAGGCAGTGATATGAAAAAGTAAATCATCTCCTCTGGCTTTTCCCCAGTCATCTAAATGTCTCTAGAGCCATGACAGACAAAGAGTAGTAGCTGGCAGGGTCAAAGCCCACAATGCATTACAAACTTTCATCATCCCTTCTTCACTTCCAGTGGGGTGGAGATTAGACCAAGTCACTTCCTGTTCCATATCATACATAACCCAGAAATGAAGAGATACCTAAAATCTTGTGGGAAGGAGGGAAGTGACTAATTTTCCCTTAAAGGGAAAAATTAACTGAATAGAGCATGCGTGTATCCTGGTGCAGGGAAGTATGAACGGAGCACTGTTTCCACACACACACAAACCTCTATCTGTGTATCGATGGATCAGGAAAATTAGCTCTCTCTCACTTTGCACATCTCACACACCCCCTCCCCCAATCTTTTAGAGCCAAGGTCTAGGTTGGCTGAACCCTGGCTGCTGAACAGTATATACCCAAGTAGAAATTTAGAAACCAACCCGAGGCAGGTGAAGGGGAAAGGAAAATTTGAGCTCCAATCCTGGCTGCCCCCGCGTGTCCGAAGAGGGGACAACACCTTCAAGCCGGTCCTCGGCTCCCAGGCCCCTTCCCTCTACCCCCATTCACTATTAACTTGGGTGTGCTATCATCTGGAGAACCTATTTTGCGCCTCCTTTTTAAAAGCTGTAATCTAAGTAAAGTGCACTTATCGTTCTTAAAATAGTTTTCGTTAAAGAGTATTTTAAAAAATATATGTCAATGAAAAGCAATCGTAGAAAGAGACAGGCCTGAAAATCAGAAAGACCTGGGTTTAGTGTCCTGCTTCAGGAACATAGTAGACGGTCGGGCGACCCCAGCGTAGGTCATTTCACAGGGTTTACTGCCCCCAATCATGGAAGATGGAGTAGCTAGGGAGGGACAACTCAGCACCGGTGGAACTCCCCGAACAAATAAAATCACCCTCTAGCATAAATAACTAATTCAATTTTCCGGAGGAAGACCCGCCCGCCTCCCCCCCCCTTTCCCCGCGCCCCATTACCGCACTCCATTTCCACCCCCCCACTCCGATGCGGGTAGGCCAGGCCTAGCCAACCCCACCTTCCCCATCGCAGCTGAAGCCGTAGGCTTTGAGGACCTCCTGCTGGATCTGCGTAGCCACGGGAAGCACGAACTGCAGCATCTTGCCCATATCATTGCAAGCATTGTCCCGAGCCTCTTCCATACGTACGGCGTTTTCCGGGGCCGCGAACGCCTGGATGACCTCAGCCAGGACCACTGCCCCGGCCCAGGTGCATAGAAGGTGCAAGGACGCGGAATGGGGGAAGGATGCGCAGGGAGAGAGAGGCAGAGAGCAGCAAAGAAGGTAAAGAAGAGATGGAAGGCAAACCCAATTACTCCCTCCCAAGGGTTCCCCCCCCCTTCCACGGCCGAGGGAAAATCCAAAGAGCTTCGAGAAACTCGGAGACTGAGTCCCTACCATACCACACCTCACCTCACCCCCACAAACACCCCCTACCCGGCAGTGTCTTCATTTGGATAACCTCCGCAGATTTTCTTTCCCCTTCCCCGCTTCCCTTTAGCCACTACCGGCTAAGAGACCGTGCTCACCCTTAGCCTGCTCGGCGCTCAAGGCCGCGGGTTGCGCGGGACCTGACGCCATTAGTCACGAACTAGAATTGCACGCTAGACACTAGTTTCCAAGAACCGCGGTCGTGCGAGGCGCCGGGAAAGGAAGCTGTTTTACGAACCCGGAAGCTACGCAATAGTATCGGAGGTCTACACGCCGCAAACTTGTTACCAGCTACCGGGCTTGCAGGGCGGAAGCAAAACAAACGCAGCTTCTACCCCCGAGCCCGGCTCCTTGGCAACAAGAAGTCAGTTATTTTCACCACGGCTATAAAACAGACTCTTTCCGTAAACGTAAAACAAGGGCTTCCCGGTAAAAACCGGAAAACCTACTAGACAAATTCTAAAAGAGCTGTAACACTGCTGTGGAACGCTCGGCAGTGAGTTGAGGGTATTGAGGGACTCCTTTTATGGTGAGGGTGGGTAGAGGGAGCTGTTATTCAAATCTTTTTCTTCCTTAAGTTATGTGGAACTAAAGTAGATCTGACTACTGGGACCTGTGATTTGAGGTAATATACCTACGTTTGCCTTCCAAAGTCATTAAAGTTTTGTTAAAATTCTATGCAAATATTCTTGGTGTTGATTGGATAAAGAGTCTAGGCACACCCCCTCGAGTCAGAAGGCTAGTGCGTCACGGAAAGCCAGGGAGAAAGGCGGCCTTAGTAGCCCTGGGGAGGCTGGCGAGCTCGGGAAAGTCTTGCTTTGAGCACACAGCTTCCCGAGCCCGAGCTCGGGGTGCTTCGTGGCCGGCTTCAGGTAAACTAATCGATAGTTGCTTGGACATCATTCTTCCAACAGCGCTTCCCGACCCCTTTTACTTCTGCGCCAGGAGAGCCTTTGCCGTGGACCCTGGCGAGTCGGGGCCCTTCCCCCACTCCATTCCATCCGCCAGCCCTCGGAGGAGCAGGAGCCATAGCCTTCACCCCCCCCCCCCCGGGCGTCCTGGGTGGCGTGCGATTGCCGGCACTGCCTCGGACCTCAGGGCCTGTTTCCTGATCTGTAAACTAGATTCTCTGTGTTTTTTAAGAAATGCAAAAGGGAGAACCCACGGTCATCTGAAAGACCTCCCGCCCCAGGCCTTTGCTGACCTAAACGTCCTCACGAAAGACCTCTCAAAATGACTCTTTTTGGAGCGGAGGAAAGAACCCGGCCGCTAGTGCCCGTCCCCACCCGCAACATGGTCCGACGTCCAGTCCCCTCCCATGTGACAGTCCGTCACCCCACCCCCCAGGCCCCCAAATAACCAGCCTTAGGCATCCTGCGGGGTTGTGAGGATTTTTTTGTTGTTTGGTTTTGGTTGGGGCCTTTTTTTTTAAAGAGTGGCATATAGATATTTATATATATATATAAATTATTAATGTGGGGGAGGAATTGTGGGGGGTATACAATAGGGGAGGCGCGCTGCACACAGGTTGGGGGAGGGGAAGGGCAGCACACGATGCTACGCAAAACAGCCACGTCTAACAGATGAAATAATCACACCAAAGGAGGGGAGGAAGAGAGGAGGGGGCAATTGCTCCTCCCCACCCCCTCAGAAAGCTGGGAGGGGCAGGAGAAACAAGGAAGGGGAATCCTGGCCCGTGCTGCTGTGCGCGTTTGCCTCTCACCACACCTCTCCCCCCACACTACCCCTGCCTCAGCCAGGGCCACCCCCCCAACTTCTGTCTTTTCTCTGGGCTGGGCCTCTTCATTTCCCGGGGGGTGGGGTGCCTCTGGCTTTGCCAGAGAAGGCTCTCCTCCCCTCGCTGGTCCCATCACAAGAGTATACAGCTGGTGCTCTACAGAGGCTTGTCGTTTTCCTTCTTCAGATGACTGAAAATGGGGTGAGAAAAGAATAGAAGAGGCAAGGAACAAGGAAAGAGAGAACAATGCATTACCCTCAGGTTGGGGGGTATGTGGAGAAGTATGGGGTGCGATCTGGAAACCCAATTGCAGAGCTGAAAGGAGGGGGAAGAGACGGTGCTCCTCCCCCTTCCTCCCTGACCGATGAGCGGCAGGGATCCAGACTGGCAGCTCTTGTGAGGATGATTAATTTCTGAGAATTCACTCACATAAGAATCTTTGCTGGGACAGAAGGGATAAATTAGGGCCTTGCCTCCATACTCATTTGCAAGGTGTCTGACTGTGACCTCCCTGAGGGGGGAAGGGCTGTTTTTGTGTCTCCCTATGTCCCGGTGCTTGGCAGGTTCCGGAACACAGTGTTTACAAATGGCTCGCTGACTGGACCATCCTGCTGCTTTCCGGGGTCAGGGAGCCCCAGGCCCGGGATTCCCAAAGGCCGGCCCACATTGGGTACCTGTAATAGTCTTCCTGGGCAGGCAGCGGCACGCTATGCAAGGGGTGGTGCGCATGTAGCCACTGCTGCTGCTCCAGAGCCAGGCGCTGCAACTCGGCAGACTGCGCATGCATGGCCTGCAGCTGGTGGGCCGCCGACATAGGGGCTGAGAGTGAGGCTGGCAGGTCCCGATAAGGGGTGGCTAGACAGAAGAAAGTGGGAAGAGGGGAAATACCCGTCAGGGGCTTGCCCCCACACTGCCCGCATCTCCAAGCATTTCTTCCCTTCCTGTCAGTTTTGGCTTTTCCTTTCCCCATTCCTCCCCTACGTTCCCCTTCCTCTCCCCATCTACCAAGCATCCTTACCAAAGAGCTGGTGTCGGAGAACCTCATTCTCATGCAGGGGGTGAGGCAAGAGGGGGTTCGGGAGGGTCCCAGCCGGGTAGGGGATCCGGGTAAGATGGGACCCTGAGGCCAGAGGGTCAATAAGAGGATGCACGGAGGCAGAGGCTGGAGACACAGGGAGAGAGGAGGGGCAGCACAATTAGACCGAGCTAGATGAAGTCACCTGGTGCCAGAAGGGTCAGGATGGGGGGTAAAGCTAGAAAAAGGAAGAGGCCAGGCTGGGAAAAAGAAAAGTGATTAATTAGAAGAGGAGACATGTGAAGAAAGAGGCCAGGAAGGCAAAACTGCCAGGTGGCTCTAAGGAAAGACAGAGAGAATCAGACCCAGAGAGAGATGGGAATAGAGTGAAAGAAGGGGAGGGAGGCTTAGAAAAGGAACTTAGGAAGGCCAAGGTGCTAGGACAGGGAACAAAGCTGATGGGCAATGGACAGGCTGGAGGGAGTGGGGAGCTGAGCAGGGGCAAGGGCTGCATCCCAGGATTTAAGATGAGACAGCTGGAAGCAAGTGAAGGGAAACACTCAAATCTTACTCTTCTCTGTAATATTAGCCCCTTAACCACAAGGGTTCCCCCCCCATTACCAATAATCTTGGGAAAGGGGGTGGAAGAGAATCGGTATCTTCTGGTATGTTTCCAGTTTGGTCCACAGTGAGCATTTGACCAAACTTGTTGAAACTGATAGGAAGGAGAATAAAAAGTGGGGATTGATAATTTCAGAGTAAAGTGTGTTAATCAGGAGGAGGTGTCTCCAGACTCTCAGAAGAGAGATCTGTGGATTACAAGTTTGAATAAAGCATATGTTTTTCAGTCACAACCAATGTATTGTTTTGTTTTGCTTATGGAAATTATTTGTTATAAGGGGGGTTTCTGTTGGGAGGGGCAGAATAAGTTATTGGGAAGAGTTATAAAAATGAAAGTATATCCATAAAAGATATATTTTTTTTAAATGGAAATTAAGAAAAGTTGGGTTCCCACCAACAGGTGAAGATATGATAGGTTCATAAAAGCAGCTAAGTGAAACTTTTTGTATGGAAGTACCCTTATAGGTACAGGGAGAATGTGGGATGGGGAATGAGAACAGGAGCAGAAGGCTGGGAATTAGACATGGAAGATGCCAGGGTGGGAGAAAACATGGAGAGGGAGTTGTGATGGGGTAGAGGTTTGCTTTAGAGAGATGTTCACTGCCTGGACAGGAAGTGAGAGAGGGAAAGAGAAGATTAGAGATCTGGAGCACAGTGCTCACCTGCATGGATGGCATCCTGCTGGTGCAGATGCAAGTGGGAGTGGATGTGGGAGTGCTGGTGGTGATGGGGAGTCACATTGAGCATCTGCAGCCGGGCCAGGGGGTCATTGCCCAGGGCCGCCACCCTCTCTGCATGCTGCCTTTCTGCTGCTAGCCGCTCTGCATATGACATATCTGGCCGCAGGGCCGGCCCAGCCGCCAGGGCCAGCCGCTCCCGCTCTAGGGGCCCTAGGCCTGGGTGGAACGGGAAGGGGTGCAGGCCAGGTGGGGCGGGTTGCAAGGCCAGACCCCCATGCCGAGGGAAGGGATCCAAGCCCGGCCCAGGGACCCCATGCAGAGGCTCCAACTCTCCAGGCTTCACCTCAAAGCCAGGCTTGAGGCGGTCTCGAAGGTCACGTTCCCGGGCTTCGCGCTCCCGCTCCCGAGCAGCTGGGTCACTGCTATAGAGGGCTGGGACATTATAGCCCAAGAGCCCAGGGTCCACCGCACCCAGGGGCACATAGAAGGGGTGGTTCCGGTTACCG
>JAJPUD010018482.1:5766-28612 GCA_023553655.1 Myrmecobius fasciatus | reverse complement strand
AGAGAAAGAGAGGGGAGAGAGAGACAGAGAGAAAGAGAGAGAGAGACAGAAAGACAGAGAGAGAGAAAGAGAGACAGAGAGAGACACACACACAGAGAAGCATAAAGAGAGAAAGACAGAGACAGAGAGACAGACGAAGACACAGAGAGAAACAGGGAGAGAGAGAGAAAGAGAGAAAGAGAGAGAGTGTGTGTGAAAGAGAGTGCTCCAGTAGATGCTTGAATAATTCAAGTTCCTTATCACAGCTCAAAGTCCACACATGGATAACTATGATATAAAAATTACTTGATAAGAGGATGAGGGACAAAGGGCAATGAGCAGGCCCAGGGAAGTGGTGGTGGGGGCAGGGCAGGTTCTATTTGTTGCTATATCCCTGGTCCTCTGGGTCCTGGAGGATTTCTTAGAGGAAGTGAAACTTGATTTTTCAAAGGGGGGGATCAGAGAGAGTCTGAAGCACTGGGGGCTGAAGCACAAAGCAGCCGGCAATGGTCCGGGTGGGCTGGATGGTAGCCTAGGTGAAGGGGAGGGATCGAGCCAAGGCTGGAAAGGTGGCTGCGGCCTGGTCCTGTTAGGCTCCTAATGTCCGGCACCTGACTTTGAACTTGACTCCCAGGGAACCAATGAGGATTTATGAACTGGGGGTGACATGGTCAGGCCTTTGCCTAAGAACTAGCAGAACCAGAACTCCGAGACCTAGAACTAGCAGAAGTAGAACTCCAAGACCTAGAACTAGCAGAAGTAGAACTCCAAGACCTAGAACTAGCAGAAGTAGAACTCCAAGACCTAGAACTAGCAGAACCAGAACTCTGAGACCTAGAACTAGCAGAACCAGAACTCCGAGACCTAGAACTAGCAGAACCAGAACTCTGAGACCTAGAACTAGCAGAAGTAGAACTCCAAGACCTAGAACTAGCAGAAGTAGAACTCCAAGACCTAGAACTAGCAGAAGACCTAGAACTAGTCGAGATCTGCATTGTGCGTGGCAGGAGGAAGAGTGAGAACAGTCTGGGCAGCTGGTGAAGCAGATCTGGGCTGGGACCCTGCCGTGGGGGATGGATGGGGGAGAGTTTCCCAAGGGAGGCGGAGTGGGGTATTGGCTGAAAGGCTGAGCTCGGAGCCACCAGTCCCCAAGTCAGAGTCCTGCAGGAGACATGCACTGGCTGTGGGATTTGGGGCAGGCCATCCTGTTTCCTCGAGACCTGAGTTTCCCTAAGAACAAAAAGAGGGGTTTGGGCCCCGGTACCTCCAGGTCCTTCTAAGTCAATGATTGTGTGACCAGAGTTGGTGGATGACCGGATCTAGAGATGGCAGCAGGGAAGTGTCGAAGATCAGAGCAGCGTCCGACTGTGGAAGACCAACTGATGCTGCCCCTGCTAGGAATGGCGAGGGTTTGGGGACGGGGTCAGAGGGAGAACCTGTGATTCGCTGGCTGAGGAAGCCCCCTGTCACCTCGGAGAGTCGCCCGTCAGGGAGAGGCGTTCGGGGCCAGAGGGCCCTGCGTGTCAGGGAGGGGGGCTTTGAGGACGGCTGTCTATCCCCTTGCCAGCACTTCCTCCCCAGGTTTGGGGGACAGGATAGTCATCTTGGTTTTGTGGATGTGGAGTTTGAAGTGCCAGTGGGTGACTGAGGCCGAGAAGTCCCATTGGTGTTGGAGAAACACTTCTAAAGCGAGGTCGGGACTGTGCACTTCTGACTCTTCAAAGGGATTGGAAAACGCAGCTTTGATTTCAAAAAGTCTCCCTGCTTGAGAGGAGAGGGTCAGCTGCCAGCAGATCTGTTTGAGGATTGGAGACGTTCAGTAGCTGCACTGTTGGCAACTTCGCACTTCACAGAGAAAGCGGATTGGAAGCTCCAGAAATGGACCCCTAGGTTCTCCGGCCTGGGGCAGAGTCACAGGCTCAGCTTCGGGGACCTTCTCAGTGACCGTGGGGATGGGGCTGGCTGCCCCAGGGCTCTGGCCCAGCTCTTCCGGACCTCAAAGCGCTTTGTGACACTGCAGGGTCCCAGATGTAGACCTAGAAAAGACTTGAGATGTCAGCAGGTCCAATCTCCCCATTTCACATTTAGGGAAACTGAGGCCAGCGCGCAAGACGCCGCAGAGACAGTAAGTGGCAGATCTTAGATTTGAACTCGGACCCTTGGACCCATTGTTCTCTGTATCACGCGACCCATGAAGCATCAGGTAGCTGAGGCCTGAGGGTGTGGATGGGAACACTCACATCAGCCAGTTTTGACCATCCTTCTGCCCTCAGAATTGCCTTTCCGCACACGTTTTGTTGGTTTGTTTTGGCACAGGTCACTAGCCTGGATCAGCTCAGAATATTTCTTTAGCCAGAGTGGGGCCCCTGAGGTCCTTTGGCGATCGGACCCGGCTATTTCAGTCTCAGTGGCAGAGAGGGCTGAGCAGAGACGCGCTTTGGGGGGGCCGAGTGACTGAGAGACCTTTGCTGATGTTTGCTCCCCTGAAATATCTGTTATCATGAAGGGGGGGCAGATGCAATCCCTGCTTTTAGAGATAGATCGGTTTGCCTCGGCCCCCGTGACCTTCTCTCTTCATCTGTCACCTTAACAGAGGGGCTGGAACTGTTAGGTTACAGGAGAACTGAGTTGTCAGGAGCATTTCTCCCTCAGCAAAGACTTTCCACCTCGGGACACGGGGCTGCTCTGGCCCTGGTGGCAGAAGATGTCAGGGCTGGGATTTGGGTCCCACTTGCCGTTGTATGTTTGAGTAACTGTGACATTGTCCCAGATCTCTGGTGACGGTGCATTGCAAGGTAGGACAGGAGAAGCAGCCGTCCAGGTGAGTCAGCCACAATTCTTTCTTTTTCTTTTTTCTTTTTTAAATTAAATTAAATTAAATTTTTTTATTTCTCCTATGATAAATTAAAACTTTTTATTTGCAAAACCTATGTATGGGTAATTCTTCATCATTGACCCTTACAAAGCTCTCTGTTACAAATTCCCCCCTCCCCTAGTCCCCTCCCTTCCCCCAGATGGCAGGAATTACACTACAATTTTTTCTTTTTCTTGAAATAGTCAAATAATTGAAGCAAAAGGTGCCCGACAAGGGCTGACTCCTCAGGATAATTACTACCCTTCTGGATTTGGCTTGGGCCTGCTCTGGGATTCCTCACGCCAAGCAGAGTCATTAATTCTCCATCCTTCCTCTGCGTAGGAATTGGAGGCTGTAATCACGGGTGTCTCAGAGAGGCACAAAACCTGCCTTTGGGTTTTGATGTCATTGGGCAGCATGAGGTGATTGTGGGTGGAGGGGGATGATAGGGATGTCCTAACATGACACTGGTGATTGGATGCAGAAATGGGCCTGACTGCCTTCCTAAGCAGCTTGTGTCCTTGCCCATTCCCATACACACTTGCTGTTGCTCAGATTCCGAGGATGCTCCTTTATTTCATTCTCATTCCTACTCATGGGCCAGTATTAATGAGTCTACGTGACTTAATGACGACCACTATGAGCAAACATATGAGATGGGCGAGTGTGCCCGACGCTGCACGGAGTTACGATAACTCTGGAGTTTCAGAGAAAGGCAGAAAACTCTTATGGAGTTTATAGTCCACGAGGGAGACGGGTCAGCGACCACCAGGACAAATTGAACTTAATTTCAGAGAAGAGGCACTCCTATTAGAAGGCTAGGAAAGGCTTCTTGAAGATGAGGAGATTTCAGCTGATATTTGAAGGCCGCCAGGGAAGGCCGGGGCAGAGCCGGGGAGAGACAGTATTCCAGGAATGTAGAACAGCCAGGAAAAAATTACAGTCACGAGATAAAGTGTCTTGTGTAAGGAACAGCATGGAATCTGCAACAGCCAGAAGAGTCAGGGGTGAGAAGATTGGAAAATAGGAGGGGGCCACATTAGGAAGGGCTTTAAAAGCCAAACAGAGGATTTTAGAGCTGATCCTGGAGATGAGGGAGCCACTAGGGTTTACTGAATCAATCAATTAATAGTGGAGGAGAATTAATTATAAGTGCCTTCTATGTATTAGACACTAGGCGTACAAACAAAAGCGAGCCAGTTCCTGCCTTTAAGAAGATTATATTTTATTGAAAGAGTTGAGAATTAGGGTAAAACACCGGATGACTAGGGTAATAGGAACAGTTGTCCTAATTATTGGGTTTTTAGAATATAGAGATCAGTGTTAGCTTTAGAGCCAAGTTCACTTACTAGGTCTAATAAATACTTCTTGATTGGATTATGTGATGGATAGATGATCAGAATAGGCACTTAACCTATTCTGGTGCTAGATTTCCTCAGTGGTAACATGGAGATCCTTATGGGATGGACCTGAGAGATGATCTCGTCCAACTCTCCTTGTCTGATTGAGAAAATGGAGGCTGAGCAGTAAGGAAGTAATTTGCCCAAGCTTAAAGGAGTGGTGAGTGGTGGGGGCTCTTTCCAACATGGCACACACTGCTGTAAATGAGACTCCAACGGGGAGTCCCTGCCTGATTCCAGCCGAGAGTACCATCTTCGTGATTGGATTCTACGACAATGACTTTCTGGCACTCTTGTGTCTCTGATACGACAGCGCCTCTTACTTGGCCACAAAAAGCTGATGATTCAGGAGGTTTTAAAAGAAGTAAGTGACCCTGTCCCTGAGCTCTCTTCCTTTGACTGTCCTAGAGGAAGCCAATGACTCTTGTCTTTCACTAGATTTCCTCTGAGAGTCAGGGGATGGACAATGTGCTGCAACAAGGACTTGGTGACGGCTCTCAAGGGGCAGCAGGACAGGGCTGGGTGGCAGGGAACCTCCTCTGGGGCCCTGGCTGCCTTTTCCCCATTGTGTGTTCGTTCCTGAGAAGGTGAGGGGACATTGCTCTGGATATCGACTTGCTCAGGCTTGCAAGTGACCTTCTAAATGCTCTGCATCCTTCATGTGGAACTGAATGAAGGAAAGAGGAGAAAATGATCACCAGCAAGAAGCCGGGTGGAAGATACGTACCGGGAGGTGTTTAGACAGTATGGGGGTTCAGCAGTTGACAAAGAGCCTCAAGCTCTGATGGGCTCAGCTCCCTGGCAGATTCTAATAGAAGTTATAAGTTATTGATTATTTAAGTCATAATGAAGGCTGGGATCTTTGGCATCCTTAAATTTGGGGGAGTGGGTATGTACAGGAAAGAAATACCTGTCCCATAGCAGGTTCATATTGAAGAAACTTTCTGTTTTTCTCTTTGAGATGCCCCTAGAGTGGAGCCCAAACCTAATGATTCTTTGATGATGAAACACACGGTTGCTTATCACATATGTGGGACTTGTCCTGAGAATTTAAACATAGATTGAATTTAGATGGTCTAGAGTATTCCCAACAAGAGCGTTAGCAAAAGCATAAGCAAAAACCTAGCACTATGAATGGGTGAGCGATTGAGCTCCTAGAAGGCACCTAAGAGGCTGACACTAACAGATGAGGAGAATCCCAGAGAGGTTAAATTGTTTGCTTAGGGGCTCCCAGATTCTAAATGTCTGAGATGAGATTTGCATGTCCAAATTCTCTCATTCTTAGTTGTGAGACTTTGGATAAGGTCCTCTCTGTGTCTCAGATTTCTCATTTGTAAGAGGAGAGGAGGATCTCTAAGGTTCTCAGCTTTAAATATTTGATTGTATGACCAATGTAGCCAGATGTCAAGAGGCTTGTCATTACAATGACCCGGTGATTAATTTTTTGGACACAACAATTAATGAAATATGGACAGATTATGATCATTGAGAGAAGGATTACCTCCCCTGGTAAAAAAGAAACCCCAAAAACCCCACAAAAAACAAAAAATAAAAGAACCAGATCCTTTGAACAAGAACATAATAGATTTTCTTTGGTCTATACTTGTGATTTCACAGAGGTAGGGATTCTTGGTGAAGGAAAACCAGTTTACTAATGTAGCTCTGCAACTTTTCAGGAATTTATACCCTTGGAGAGTTGCCTGGGGGGCAGAGAGTTTAAGTTTCTTGTCTAGGATCCCACAGGTCAGCCTAGAAGGGAATTCTTCCTGACTCTGAGCCCAATTCTCAGTTTCTTATTTCGCCTTATGATGATGATACTGCTATTGCTAATGGTAGAAGAAAAGGGATGTAAGAGAAGGAAAACTGAGTTACGAATCAAGAGATTTAGCCACGAGTCTTTGATGCACTTAAAACCTGTGATCTTGGAGAGATGGCTAGCTAGACAGGTAGGTGGATACATAGAATCTTTATTTATTAAGTGCTTATTTACCAAGCAGCCTCTTTATCTCTGTGGGTCTCACTTTCTTGATTTATAAAATGAATAAGTTAGACTCCCCCACTGGCACCCAACCTGTGGGTCAAGATGCCCTGGGGGAGCTCAGTGTTATTGGTAGGGGTCTGATCATTAATATCCTCACCAAGCATTGTGATTTCCATTTTTTAAATAGCTTCAACCACAGTCAGTGTCTGGGCCTTCATCCAGGCCCTCATCGTCTCTCCCATGGATGATTGTGACAGCTTCCTAATTGGCCTCCATGCTTCTGGTCTCTCTATAATTCACTCTGAAAAACAAGCAAAAATACCTTCTTTGGACTGAATAAATGTGCCGGCTACATGTGTGTATCACTGTCTTTCAAATGCGTACAGATATTGTGATTAGTCAAATATAAATTCATTTAACAGCCTTTTGTCAACAGTCAACAGAGGAAGATAATACAAATGCTGTGAGAATTTTGCCATTAAAAAGGGATCTTCACGTTGGGAACTCCTGGACTTAATATATAAATATTTTCTGCAAGGCACTCTGCAAACCTTCAAGTGCTTTATAACCAGGGATGTGTTGGCAAATGTTGAAATGTGTAAAAACTGTCTTTAACAACTGGGGAAGGGGAAGTACCCATGATACATTTTTCAATTTAATCTATATTATTAACCTTTCCCCGGTCGCCTTCTTAAGTTTAGACAGTGAGCAAATAATAAGTCACATCCCGATTCCTGAGATGAAAATGCTTCCACTGAACATTAACAATCAGTTCTCATTATCACACTCCCATTGTTACTATTATTATTGTCTTAGGTCCTGCCCAGTTCTAACACAAGGAGGCCAGTGCAATGCAATGAAGAGAATATTGAACTTGGAACCCCAGGATTGAAATTTGAATCTCAGCTCTATTATTTATTACCTGTGTGACTTTAGTCAAGTCTCTTTACTCTCTGGGTCTCAGTTTCCCCATCTGTAAAACGAAATAGACTTTCAAGGCTCCTGATCTTATAGCTCTAGGAAAGGGTCATTGCACAGTTTCAGATCAAGGAAGACTGATGTCTCTGAAGAGTTACAAAGGAGTCTCGATCAAAGGGCAATGAGAAAGTATATGCTGGGGATGAGCAGGCTATAACAAAGCAGACTAAAACAAAAAAGGAACTATGAATGAAGAAGGACCGAGTAAAAGATGCCCACAAAGAAATGTGTGTTTGAGAAAGAGAGGAGGAGGAGGGCTCAGCCTGTGTGCTCCATTGCATTCTTGTGATATCAGGGGAAAATGAGCAAGACCCCCAGCAAGTTGGGTGGACATTTGATGTGAACTTATGGGAGTTTCATTCATAAATATTTATATATTAAGTCCAGGAGTTCCCAACGTGAAGATCCCTTTTTAATGGCAAAATTCTCACAGCATTGTCAGGTATGGATGGATCATCATCTGCATCAATAAAGGGGCATCAATGAGATCACAGAACTATTGAGTATAAGTTGATAAAGTGGGAAAGCTTGCATTCCAGGTAAGGGTGGAATCCCAATTAAGCCTTGATAATAAAGTTTCCTTATGTCTTTTTAACCTTTCACACATAATGCACACATCACAAATGCATGTGTGGACTCTTAAATTGGGAAAGACAAAGTTAAAATGGATTGAAATGAAATAAATTACCTTCTAGCTGTGGACTTGGAATTGCTTTCCAATTTAGGAAGAGATGCTTTATTTTTCAAATTAGGCATCAGGCATGTTTCTTTACTGGAAGATGTAAACCTTTCTGTTCTTTTGGTCTTAGGGATCTGTGCAAGGATATGTTCCTTCACTTTGGCCAATTTGTAATAGGGTGGAACTATCCAACCAACCTGGGAAGAAGAATGGCTTTTCCTAATAACCAGTTGGTGAATGTTTCCAAAGTCAGTGGGGATGTTTCCAAAATTTGTTTTACTCTAACAGATGGAGCTGTTAAGGTATATTGGGTAAATAATACTCAGATTCAAAATAAGCACTGGCACCAAGTATACCTAATTACCCTGCAGACTGTGCTACCCTCCAAAGGCTCTGTCAAGGAATAATGGCAAGACTAGAAATATCCAAATATTGCCTTGTGAAGAGACTGGTCACTATTCTGACTTTTAGGAAAGGCAATGTTCAAGGGGATCTCATTTGGGTACTTGGGAGGAGAAGAACAGCAGTTAATGAAATTAAGGAGAGCCTAAAGGTTTTGATACATACTCTCTTGGGGAGAAAACTCAGTAACTATCCTTGTTTACTCATTTGTGGGCATTTCATAGACTTTGGGCTCCCAAGGAACAGTCCAAGACAGGTCCTGAATCTGTCTTCAAAAGGTCAGTGTCTGTTTGTCCCTCTTACTTGGAGTTACTTCCGAAAAACCTAACATACTTTTAGTGTAATTTGTGTCTAGTCTTTTTTCTCCAAGTGTGGAGTAAAAGGATCCATAGTATCTCTATAATATGGATATCAGGTATACTGTTGTTCAATCATTTAGACATGTTTCATTCTCTTCATGATCCCATTGACCATAACACAGCAGGCCCTCCCTCCACTTTCTCCTAATGTCTATCCAAACTCATGTTCATTGCTTTCATAACACTATTTATCTATTTCTCCTGTACCATCTCCTTTTCTTTTTACCTTCAATCTTTCCCAACACCAGAGGCTTTTTCAATGAGTTCTGTATTATTATTATTTGGCCAAAGTATTTAAACTTCAGTATTTGTCCTTTGAATGAATGGTCTGAATTAATTTCTTTAAGCATTGACTGATTGACTGAGAAAAACACAGATGTACAGAGCAAGCTATGTACAAGATAAATAGGAAATAATTAACAGAGGGAAGGCACTAGAATTAAGAGGGTTTGGGGAGCCAGGGAGGGCCTTAGCTTTCTTTTCCAATCTGGAACCAATTAGTAGTTCTGTGTTTGGTCATAACTATTGCTTCTTGACCCACATATAGCTTTCTCAGGAGACAATTAAGATGATCTGGTACTCTCATTTCTTTGAGGATTTGCTTTATTTGTTGTGATCCATACAGTCAAAGACGTTAGTGTAATCAATGAAGCAGAAGTAGATGTTTTTCTGGAACTCCCTTGTGGTCTCTATAACCCAGAGAATGTCAGCAATTTGGTCTCTAGTTTCTTTACCTTTTTGAAAACTAGTCTGCTCTTCTGGTAATTCTCACCAGTTCTTGGACTGCATAAGTCTAGCTTGCAGATTCTTAAGCCTAACTCTGTTGATGTGTGAAATGGGTGCAGTTGTTTGGTAATTTGAGCATTCTTGGTGTTGCCCTTTTTTAGGATTGGGACACAAACTTATCTTTTCCAATTTCGTGGCTACTGGTGAGTTTTCCAAATTTGCTGGCATACTGAGTGCAGCACTTTAACACAATCATCTTTTAGGATTTCATATAAATTACCTAGAATTCCATCATCTGCCCCAGCCTTAGGGTTAACAAGGCTTCCTAAAGCCCACTTAACTTCATTTTTTAGGATATCTAGCTCTAGATCAGTAATCACACCATCATAGTTATCAGTGATGTTAAGGTTTTTCTTGTTTAATTTTTTAAAATGTATTTTTGCAGCCTCTTATCTTTTCTACTTCTGTTAAGTCCTCACCATTTTTGTCTTTCATCATACCCATTTTTGGTGGGTATGAAATAAACTTTATCTCATCCACCAGAAAATGCATAAGGACCACAGAAGCCAGTGAACAGAAAAAATACATTAAGCACTCAGATTAGCTCCATTGAGAAGGAAACTGAATTTGGGATTGCAATTGGCACAACCCTTTGACATTTTGGTGAGTCTTACACATTTCCCTCAAGACTTATAGTATTATCCTGTAGATTAGTTTTCCCTCAGAACATAAGTGCGCTTTGGGGGCTTCTAAACAAGCTATGATTTTCCACTGGAATTGCACTAAGTATCTTAGTGACTTTACTCTTAAGCAGGAAGCTTCAAGAGAATAACAGAGATAATCCTCATCAGCCAGGGAGCATAATGCACCAAGAAATCTTTCTCTGGAAGTCCTGATTACCCAAATCTCAAACTTAGAAGCTTTTGAATTAGAAATTACCCAATTTTCTCTATAGAAAATCTTCCTTCTCTGGCGGGAAGGCTGCCTATGAAATTTAACATCTTTTTGCCTCCATGTAAGTGTTAGGGTTCCCAAATATTATCCATAAACTGTTTTCTTAGGTTTAGTGAATATAAATATGGCTGCCTCTGTTATGTCATTCTAACTCTTGAGCTGGGAAAAGCTGATCAATCAGTTAACAAACCTTTATTGTCTACTAGGTGCCAGGCATACAAAAACAAAGATGGGCATCCTTGTTCTTAAGGAGTTTACATCCTATTGGAAAAAGCATCAGATACTTATACAAAGGTAACACGAGTCTCTTTGCATTTGCAGAAGACTCTTGCCATTGGTGGAAAGGGGGATGACTCCATGTACCTCCATGAGCGATAGAGTCGGCAAGAGCATGGAAGAAGAGAGACCTTTTTCTTTTGGCTTCAAGAAAGTGTACTTGAGTTCTCGGCTAGCTTCAGAGAGAGACTCCTGGAGAGAGAAAAGCCAAGAAATCTCACCACATTTCTGATTTCCAGCTTGCCTACCTATAGACTTTGGGGAATTTCTCTTTGGGTCAGACTGTGAGACAATGGGAGAGTTTATTAACTCTAGGTATTGCTGATGCAGTCTGTATCAATTCTTGTGTTTTTGTTTGCTCTCTGCTTGGATCAAGGGGTTTATTTCTTATTCCCTATTTCTGATGGTCTTTTTTTTTTTTTGTAATCAGTATTTGGTAGAAAGGAAGTCAAGTCTTTATCTCTAGTTTGGGGTACTCCTTCCCTAAGCCAACAAGAAAATAGTTAAAGCCTAAGAACAAAATCCTTTCCCCTAGACAAGTAATTTTTTTTTGGGGGGGATGTGAACAAATAGATACACTTCTAATCAAAAATCTTTTCTCTGAGAACTGAGCAGGCCAACCTCATTGGCTCAGTTTTCTATTCCCTTCCATTTAGGAATCAACATTTCTCTTAGAGAAGGGGAAATGAGATAACTATTTATGTCTTCCTGAAAGCCGAATTTAGACAAACCTATGTAGATATACATATAATTTACATGGATAACAACTTCCTTCTGTCATCAGTATATATGGAAGAAATACAAAATAAAAGTAAGCATTTTTTTTAAAGGAGAATGGACACTGGGATTTTTTGCAGGAGGGCATTCATGAAAGACTGTGTGAAAGGAAGTAAAGTTGGTGTTTGAGCTGAGGTTTGAAGGAAGTAAAAAAGTCTTTGAGGTTTATTGTTGTTCAGTTGTGTCAACCCCATTGGGATTTTCTTGACAAAGATCATGAAGCATTTCACCATTTTCTTCTTCAGGTTATTTTACAGATTAGAAAACTGGGATAAATAGGGTTAAGTGATTTGCCCAGGTCACACAGTCAGTAAGTATCTGAGCTTGGTTTTCCTATCGCCAGGCCTGGCATCTAAGTATAAGCTGTGCTACCTGGCTGCCTCGGAGAGAATTCTAAATCCTGATCTGCGTCCAGAAGTTGTGGGCAAACACATTTAACTCCCACATCCTTGTAGTACAAGGCAGCCATTGTAGTGCCTGGGGACAGGTGACTGTCCACGGACATGTCTTACCCCCATCTTGTCTTAAAAATACACGCTTGCTCTGTTGTATACTGATTTGTCTTAAAGTGAGAGGAGAGGGAAAGGGAGAATGAGAGGAAAGGGGAAAGAAAGGGAAGAAGGGAGAGAGAAAGATGGGAGAAAAGGAAAGGAGGTAGGAGAGGGAGAGAGGAGGATAAAGAGGGAGAAGAAAAAAGGGGGAAAATAGAAAAGGGGAAGAAAGAGGAGGAGGAGGAGAAGGAAGAGGAAGAAAGGGAAAGGAGA
This sequence comes from Myrmecobius fasciatus, assembly GCA_023553655.1. Lineage (NCBI taxonomy): Eukaryota > Metazoa > Chordata > Mammalia > Dasyuromorphia > Myrmecobiidae > Myrmecobius > Myrmecobius fasciatus. The sequence goes on along the minus strand of JAJPUD010018482.1, from coordinate 16,483 downwards.
AAGAAAAGGGGAGGAGAGAAGGAGGAGAGAGAAAGAGGAGAGGAGGAGGAGGAAGAGAGAGCTAGAGATACACAGAGAAAGAGAGACAGAGACAGAGACATAGAGAGAAACAGAGAGACAGAGACAGAAAGAAGGGGAAGAGAAGGAGGAGAGGGGGGAAAAGAGAAAGAGAGAGACAAAGAGAGAAAGAGAAGGAGAGAGAAAGAGAGAAAAAGAGAGAGAAGGGGAGAGAGGGAGATCATTTTACAGACAGTCTCACAAAGCCTGGAACATAGTAGGTATCTAATAAATGCTTGTTGTTGGAGTGATTGATTGTGGGTGTCCTTTAAGGTTCTGTTCTGAATCTTCTTTCTCTCTACATAATCTAATCAACTCCCTTGGGTTCAAAGATCATTTATATGCAGATATATGTATTACCCAGATTCAATCTCTTCCCTGCACTCTGACCCCTCATTTCTACTTGTCTACTGAAGAGCTCCATCTGTATGTCTCATCAGCATCCTAAATTCCCTGCATCTTGAAACAGGACTGATTATCTCCCTCCACAGACCTGCCCTCCTCCATCCTTTCCCGTTTTTGTTGGGGACACCCCAATCATTTCAGGCACCTAGATTCATTATGGTTTCAGTCTTCTGATCTTTCTCTCACTCTCCACACTCAGTCCTTTGCCAAGCTTTGTCTGGTGTCCCCCAACTTTCCCATTGAACTCCTTCTCTCTGCTCAGGTCACCCTAGTTCAGGCTCTCCATCTCTCCCCTGGACTGTTGCCCATCTCTAACTGGGCTTACAGCTTTAAGTTTTTCTTTATCTAAGTGCCAAGAAAATCTTCCAAAGCCTAGGTCTGTTTCTGTCACTGTCTCGAACCTTTACGTGTCCCCTAGGGCAAAGTACAAACTCCCCTGCCTGGCATTTAAAGCACTCCAGTTCTGGTTCCATGCTCACTGTTCCAGCTCAGTTTCCTGTTTCATCCCTGAAGTCTACGTGGAAGCAAAGTGGGCTACTGGCTGTTCCTTAAACTTTACATCTCTTATCTCCATGACTTTGCAGGGCTGTCTCTCTCCTTGTCTGGAATCCTGCCTTCCAGCCTCCCCCCATTTTATAATCTCTAGCTTCTTCAAGGCTCAGCTCATAGCTGCATCTTATGGGAAGCATTGTGCAATGTCCTTCTGCTGGTTTCCTTTTGGGGTATTATTTATTGAGTAGTAAACCAGTGTGTGAGGTAGTGCAATGGATAGAGCACAGGGCTTAGAATCAGGAAGGCTCTTCTTCATGAGCTCAGGTCTAGCCTCAGACACTTACTAGCTGTATAACCCGTGGTGAGTCATTTAAACATCATTTGCCTCAGTTTCCTCATCTGTTAAATAAGTTGGAGAAATATCTCTGATATTTCAAGCAACAAATTATGCCTTTTATCCTCCAGTAGAACTTAAGCTTCTTGAGTACAGGGACCGCTTTTCACACCTGTCTAGTAGAACTAAAGCTTCTTTTAAAAAATTTAGTTTATTTATTTTTAATACACGTTATTTTATCAGTCATGTTGGGAGAGAAAAATCAGATCAAAAGGAAAAAAACAAGGAAAGAGATAATAAAAAAAAAAAACTAGAAAAAAGGAGTGAACATAGCATGTGTTAATTTATATTCAATCTCCATAGTTGTTTTTCTGGATGCAGATAGCATTTTCTGTTCAAAGTCTATTGGGATTGCTTTGGATCACTGAACCACTGAGAAGAACCAAGCCTTTCATAGTTGATCCTTGCATATCCTTGCTGTTACTGTGTACAGTGTATTCCCGGTTCTACTTGTTTCTCTCAGCATCAGTCCATGTAAATCTCTCAAGGCCTTTCTATAATCAGCTTGTTCATCATTTTTTTGTAGAACAATAATATTCCATTATCTTCACGTACCGTTCCCCAATTGCTACCAAAACTTAAGCTTCTTTTGGACAGGGGTTCCCTTCACACCTGTCCAGTAGAACTTAAGGTTCTTGAGGACAAGGGCTGCTGAAGTGTGGCTCAGCGCTAACAGCTGAGGGTTAAACAAGAATGATTTGGTTGAGAAGATATCCCTGGGTCTGACTTTTGATGGAAACAAAGGATTGTTAGAAATGGCGATGTCTCCATGTGGTAGATGCTAGTTGTATTGAACTGAACCTTGATCTTGGTAATGACTTTCTCCTCTTCAAAACTCATCCACACTTTAAAAAAATTAATCATATGCAATTTTGTGTTTGATGAAATTTTTCTCCTGAGCCCGGTGAAGTTAGGGAAAGGGAGGAATGGAAGAGGAAGGGGAGGAGAATAAACATTTATATGAAGGTAGGGACCGTGTCTCATCCCTAAACCACCAGTACAATGTTCTGCTTACAGTTGAATAAATGTTTGTTGAATTTTGATCAGGATCAGAGCATCATCAATTCAGAATTGATAGGGATCTTAGATGATAATAACAGTTATTTTTATAACTATTACCTATATAGCTCTTGAAGCTTTGGCAAAGCATTTTGCTTATATTATGTGAGTTTATTCTCACAATAACCCTGGACTGTAGGTTCTAACATGAGCCCAGCTTGACAGGTGAGGAAACTGAGGCTAGGAGACCTTATGTAACTTGTCCAGAATCCCACAGCTAATAAGTTATAAAGTAGATTTTAGACTCAAGTCTTCCCGATTTCAGGGGCCTGTATTCTTTCCCCTGTGTCTCACTAGGGTCTCCCAAGATGACCACTCTGGCTTCCTCATTTTACAGAAGAAAGATTGAAGACCCAGAGAAATTAAGTGCTTTGCCCAAGATTTCATGGGAGAAGAGCTTAGAATTCATTACAGACCTTCTGATTCAAAACTAAGCACTCTTTTCACCAGGCCCTGTAGGTGATATGTTGCCTGGAGCGTCGGGAAGAGCTGAATTCAAATCCAGCCTGACTTCTCATTGTGTGATGTTAGGTAAGTCACTTAACCCTGTTTGCTTTCCCAGGGTCGTTGTGAGGATCAAATGATATATTTGTAAAGTACTTAAAGGCATAGCTCCCGACACATAGTAGGCACACACAAATGTTGTTATTATTATTATTATCCTCTCTCCCTTGCACTGACTCCTATGGCAGGATCATTGATTTGGAGCTGCAAGAGACATCCAGTGGTTGTATGATTTTTCTGAGGTCACACAAGGGGGGGATTTAGACATCAGTCCTCTCATTTCCAAAACCAGCCCCATTCCCCCTGCCAGGGTGCCTCTGTTTCCATTGCCCCGTCTGGCTGGGGGACCCTCTGGACAAGAGCATCAGCTTCCTAAGGCCAGAATCCTGGCTGTGCCTTTTGTGGTCCTGATGCTGAGTGCACGCTTTGCTTTGTGGCTGTTTGGTGTCCGACTGCTTTTCATGACCTCGTTTGGAGTTTTCTTGGCAAAGATCCTGAGCGCCATTTCTTTCTCTAGCTCATTTTACAAGTGAGGAAATTGAGACAAACAGAGTGAGGTGACTTGTCCAGAACCACCCAGCTAGTGGCTGAGGCTGGGGTCAAACCCAGGAAGGGAGATCTCCGCTCTCCCCCACCCTGTGAGCACATACTAGGCGCTCATAGGTCAAGTTGAATTGTTGAATAACAGATTCTAGTTGAGTAGGAGATGTCCACCACAGTCTGATCGGGCCCTTCTAAACTTCCTGAGCTCACTCCCAACCCCACCTCCCCGCTCTCTGGCTCCGAGCTAAAACAGACTCTCTGAACATATGGATTCCCTCTGAAGTGGTTTCTTTGGCAACAACAATCATAAAAACTTGTGGAAATTCCTCGCTTCCACGACTCCCAGCCCAGGTAGCCCCAGCTTTGGGGCGCAGGGAGGCTGGGAGCATCTGATTTTGATTAGCAAGCCGAGGAGAATTTACAGCCTCATCAGGAGGGGCTGGGAAGCGGTGAATGACAGCCCCCTCTGATTTACGGGCTCTGTAGGAGAAGGCCTTTTCGGCACATAGTAGGAACTCAGTAATGACCTGCTGAATTGGATTGCTGACAGTGAGGGAAGGCCTGGGTTCCTGAAGCGGTCACAGGCCAGAGGGAGAGCAGAGTGGGCTGGGATGGGAGAGAATGAGAGGGGGGCCCTGGGGATAGGGTTTCAGCCCAAGATAGAAAGCATCTGCCCACTAAGAGCCGTGGGGTGGATTTTCCAACCTCCCGAAAGGAAGTACAGTGGTGGTCCTCAGCTGATCATTAGGGATCATTCCCCAGTGTGGACTAGGGGGACCCTCTCCCCAGCAGGAGGAGAAGCCAGGAAGGCCTTTCCAGCCCTAACCCTTCCTCTGCACCAAGCACTGGGAGCCACCTCCATCCCGAGCTCCCGGCCAGATGGGGGAAAGGTCCCCTACCTTCCAACCCCAGGTGTGGCCAAGGGAGAGGGGGGCTCAGAGCCAGCAGCCGCCACAACCCAGGAGGCCCCGAGTGACTTTTGCTGGCCTCTGTCTTAGCCTGCTTGCTGGTTGCCCGCAGGAAAATATTTGCTCTGTTCCATGGTATGTGCGGGAGCCAGGAAACTTTTGGTCAGACGCCAGGGTTCTCCCAGAGCGTTGTTCTTTCTGGACTCCTAAATCTGTGAGCTGGGATGGTTTCTGCCCTCCCCACAAACATTTATCACCTAGAGCGTCCAAGCATGATGGGAGGGGGCCGGTGGGGTTAGAGTAGCCCACCCTGATCCTCGGGGGGCTGAGCCATTCCCCGGCCGCTTCTGTGACTTCCATGCTCTGGTGGGCCCCTGCCAGGGGGTCGAGAGTCTGCACCAAAGGCAATTGGTGGCTGAGCCAGGAGAATTGTCTGTTCCATCGCCCCTAGAAGTGACTGCCCGTCCCCACCCGAGTTTCCCCCTCTATCAGGCTTGTTGGAAGGCCTCCTTCCTCCTCAGACTTCCATGGTAGGAGCGGGGAGCTCTTTCCAGCCTTCAGGAGGAATGGTGACTGCTCCCAGGCGGTGGGAAAAGCGTGTCTCAGGGAGCCCGAGACTGGATTTTAAGGCCCTCGCTGCACCCCTGGGGGTAGATAGTTCTTTCTCTGAGCAAGAGCGACTACCGGCAATCCTGAAAGGGACATTAACAGTGGGGCTGGGGGCTTCTAGGTCTGGGTGCTGTTTGCCCAGCAGGGAAAGATCTCTGCCACAAAGTCTTGGAAGAGAAGAAGGCCGTGGGCAGGGAGATATCAGGCATTCTGGGGGGGACAAAAGTGGCTCAGAAGGGGCAGATCTGAGGGGCAAGTCCCATAATCCTCCTCTACCCATCACTTGGGGATACTCTAATAGCAAGGATGGGTCACCGTTCAGGTACGTGCTAAAACACACACATGAGGCTTTTGTGTTTTAAGCACTTCTTGGGGGAATAAATAATTGTCCTCTGCCTGATCTACTTTGGACCTTTCTGGAAGAAATTCTTGACACCTTTTGAAGAGACCATAGAAATGAGTCAGACTTAAAATTTGCCTAAGAGATATTTTCGGATGGGGGTATGCAGTATGTGTGTATATTACATATATGTATATGTCTATATTATATATAATATATGTCTATAGTGTATGTGTGTGTGTGTGTGTGTGTGTGTGTGTGTGTGTGTGTATTCTTGAGAGCATGAGAATTGTCCAAATACCCCTTTTTTGAGCTTAGACTTCCCTACTACAGGAAACCATGGGAGCCCAGAACTGGGATTCTTTATTGGGAAAGGGGAATATTTCCCCTCTAAACCATGGGTCTTACATAGTTTCAAAATCACAGGATCCTAGATAAAGAACTAGTGGGAACTCTGGATGTCCTTTTATGGTAGTGGAATGAGTCAGAAGACCCCGGAATCCCTTTTCTGCTATTTGTTACCAATGTAATTCTTAGTAAATCTCCAAACCTTTCCTCACCTACAGTATGAATAGAGTGAATGAAATAATCTCTGTGGTCTCTTCTAGTTCTAAATTTATAATCCTGTCCTCTAATCCAATCTCTCTCCCTCTCTCTTTCTCCCTCTCTCTGTCTTTCCCCTTCTCTCCCATATCTCCCTTCCCTGTCCCTCCTTCCCTTCCCCTTCCTCTCTCCCTCCCTTCCCTCCTCCCTTCCTTCCTTCCTCCCTTCCTTCCTTCCTTCCTTCCTTCCTTCCTTCCTTCCTTCCTTCCTTCCTTCCTTCCTTCCTTCCTTCCTTCCTTCCTTCCTCCCTTCCTCCCTTCCTTCCTCCCTTCCTCCCTTCCTCCCTTCCTCCCTCCCTCCTTTCTTTCCTTCCTTCTTTCTTTCCTTCCTTCTCTGTCTCTGGTTTCTCTTTGCTTTTTTTTTTCTTGACTTGACTAAGGACACAAAGGTAGCAGGAGGCAAAGCTAGGAATCAAACTCAGGTCCTCTGATTCTTTCACTGGAACCCTATTTTTTTCACCCAACAGAGAAACTGAAATTCAGATAGGAGAAACATCCTATTTATTCATATGGAGTGATTTTGTAGCTGTGAAGTTCAGCCCAGTGGAAGTCTTGCTTGTCTCTTGCTTGTCTATGACTGACAGCAAGCCAACAAGCACATGCATGTGCTTATTATGTGACAGGCATTGGTGCATGCTACATGCTGAACCTTGAGGGTAAAGGGGACAAGACCAGTCCCTGTACAATGGAGGTTTTTGTTTTTTTAAGCTATCCCCTTTGCTTCACTTCCCACATCTGTCCAGATCCTTGACCACAAGACCTAGCTAACCCAGAATGTGCTGAGTGCCTGATGACAGTTACCGCCCTAATTTGGAACTTAACTACCTCTAGGACAGATCTCTAGGAGGGCCGTGTTCCCTGGTCTTCCCCTCTCCTCACTTAACCCTCCCTGCTAACTCACCAGCGAAAGATGTCTCTTTTCTCATTACAATCAATGTCTGAGTTCCCCAGTGATCCAGGATACTGGGCCCAAGAAGTCTCTTCTACTTCCTGTTCTTCACCTTACCCTGGATGAGAGGAAGCGTCTTCTAGACTATTGCTTCTTGCTTGTTGATTGATGGAGCTTGTTCTCCCAGGCCCGTTTTGTGTCTAAGCGTGAAAGAGCAGCAAAGCTAGGGGAGTAGCATCAGGATGGAGGAATGAACTTCCTCCTTATGTGTCCACCAGTGGTGGAAAATGGAATCAGAGGCTAAGGATTTTAAGTCTAGGATGTGTGACCTTGGGGAAATGCCTTAACCTGGCCAGGCTTCCTTTTACTCATCTGTAAAATGAGATCATCAGTTTAGATTATCTCTTAGTTTCTCTGCTCACCTAAATCTATGATCTAGGCAAAGCAACTAATTGGTATTCCTTACAGACCAAGTCCAATAACACCAATAAGCATTTATTAAACTTTGATTTCACTAGGATAGAAAGAAAGAAAAAATTCCTGCCTTCTAAAAGTCACATTCTAATAAGGGATGTATCATGAATATACATGCGGAAGGCAGTTTGCATGGGGAAAACATTGGTAGCTAGAAGCTGAAAAAACTTTCTGCAGAAGGATTTAAGCTAGGAAGCTGGAGAAATGAACATTCACAGCATTTAAAACATGAGACATAATCAGTGCAAATGCATGGAGGTGGGGAATTTCATGTTGGACCTGAAGAGCTGCCAAGTACTCTGGTATAGCAGGAATCTAGGATATATATAAGGGGGGAATAAGGCATAAGAAGTCTGGGAAGATTAGGAAAGTGTTATATATTTGGAGGTTCTCTCTAGTCATCAAGGCAGGATTTGAACCAATATCATCTACTCTACCCTCAGCTCCTGGAAGTCTCATTTCTGCCCCCTCACCCTTATATATCTCCAGCACATAAAACAGCATCTTTCTCATAGTAGATACTTAAAAATAGTTGGTGCACAGGATAGAAGAGAAGATTAACAAGTAATTCTCCTTCAGGGAGATTATGCTCTAGCTGGAGGGCTAGCAACATTTAGAGAACAGCATCAGGCAATGGGGGATTAACTGGAAGCTAATCTATGATCTATAATCTATGATACAGAGGATCAGTGCTTGGTGCTCACCCCTGACCAGAGGGAAGGTTTGCCCTTTCAGTCAGTTCTCAGGCATGTCTAATTCACCCAAGTGTTAGTCCTGGTGGAGCTGCCCTGCCTTGGTACCATTTGGGTCTGACTGGGTTAGGGAATTATTGCCAAACTGAAGGAAATTTGGCATCCTTCACTCTGACCCAGAGCTGTCAGCTACATTGAATTCCTGGGCTAACCTGAGACCTGGGATAGACTTGGCTTGGTCAGGTGAGTTCAGTTCTGTTCTGTTCCATTCAATTCCACAAAAACTTATAAAGTGCCTACTATGCAGCACTGTATAGCGGATACATAGGTTAAAGACAAAACAAAACAAAAAACAACAGCCTGTGTTTTATATTCTCCTGGAGAGTTACAATACTTTGATAAGTTTTTAAAAAGTAACTTCAGGAGGAAAATAGCCCTAATAATTAAGAGGAATTGGGAAGAGTCTCTAGTAGGAAATAGTATTTGAGGTGAACCTCAAATAAAATCAAGGATTCTAAGAATTTTAGGATCATTGAGGAGAGAGGACACTGGAAGCTTTGGTGATCATGTAGACTAAAGCAATGACATGGGGATGCTGATCCTTCCAGTTCTGCCCCATTTTGTCCTTCATCCAGCTGCAGATTTATGTGGGCTCCTGGCTTGAAAAGTGTCTTGGGGGTAAAACAGTCACTGCACATTGTGCTTAAAGGGTTGGAATAATGGTTGGAGGTCAAAGTCAGGAAGTTCTGTTTCAGACACGTAGCTTCAGTGATCCTGGGCAAATCACCTGAGCTTCAATATCCCCATTGTAGAGTAAGAATGATAATAATAAAAATAGTAGAATTTAAACTTGGGTCTTCCTGACTCCATCTCCAGTACTATCCACTCTACCATTAGCTCCTGGAAGGCTCACTTTCCCTCTCTCCCCTTCCCCACCCATACACTTTGAACCTGGGACCAAGTCTTGCCCATATTTAGTGCTTAATAAATGTTGAATTGGACTGAATGTGTCAGATACCTCCCCCCACCCCAACTCCCTTTGAGGTTATCCCAAGCGTAGAGTAGTGTGTTGCTACCCCGCCTGGTGACAACCACCAGCATCTCTCTTTTCAATCGTGTCCCTGTGGACGTGTTCTGACCTTGGGGATGCTCAGAGAAGGATCAAGTGGGACAGGTGTGTCAAAGCACTCTCCATGCCTCTGGTATTAGTATTATTATTACTGCCATTATTAGTGCTGTCATCTTGCAAATGTGCCTTCCCACCCAGTTGTTTCTTTGGGTGCATTCAAGCAGGTCCTGACGTCCCCAGTATCTGTAGTGACAGATGGCAGAGGATCCAAATTCAGCCGGCCTGGAAGACAATGTAACTTGGGTTTTTGTCCCAGCTCTGCCATTTAACCTGTGATACTGAGCAAGAAATTCAGTTTCTTTGTTTGTAAAATGGGCATGATAATATTTCTACAATCTATTCCAGGACCCTGTGAGTGTGTGATAAAAGTACTTTGTAAGTACTATGCAATTGTGAATTATTATTTTTTATAAAGATTTGGAGATGTTTGGTCTAGAGCCTAAAAGATTTAGAGGGAACATGAGAATTGTGTTCAAGACCTTGAATGATTATAGTTTGGAAAAGGGATTAAATTTATTTTTCTTTAGTCCAGAGGGAAGAACTGAGAGGATTGGGTGAAAGTTACAGAAAGAAGGCTGAGACATGCTTTAAGGCAAACTCTTGAGAATGTAACTCCTTAAGAGGAGGTATTACACCCCCAGCTCCCAACACAATGCCTGGCACAGGGAAGGCACTTAATAAATGCTAGTTAACCAAAGTGGAATGGTTGCTGTGGGTGGTAGTGAGTTTCCTTTCACTGGATGAAGGCTGGATGACTACAGTTCAGATACGATGTCAACAGGACTCCTTTTCAAGTATGGATTGGACTAGATCAAGGTTTCTCAATTGTAAATTTAACCCCTAATTGCTCTGTGGATGGATTTCAGGCGTGTGTGGGGGAGATGTTCTGTGAACTTGGATGGGAGAAGAATCACTTCTTTGTTTTCACTAACCTCCAACTGAAATTGAGCATTTTTCCAATTATGAATAGAGACATTAAATACTAGCTTAAGAAGTGATCCATTGGCTCCAGTGCCAAAGAGGTCCCCGACACAAAAAAGGGGGAAGAAGCCCTGGATTCGGAGGTCTCTGAGAGTCTGTGATTTGAACCCCAAAGCTTGCCTAGGCAGCCCAGGATGCCAAGCAAGGCAACAGAGGTGTGCTCTCTTTCCAGTTCAGGGATGAGGGAGCTGCTCCTCTGTTCACGTGGGCTTTCTGCTAATCATTTCCAGAAAAGCTCAGAGCCAAACAGCCGACCTGCTTGTGAAAACTGCATTCTTTTCCCTCTCTGTGGCTTCCCACTTCCTATTCGAGTGGTCCCTGAGCCAGCCAGGCTCAGGGTCACAGCTGGACTCTGCTAGATACTTTCCTGTACCTCTCAGATTGCTCTCATTTATTTTGAATGAGAGGGAGTGTAGAATGCAGGGAAGCCAACCAGGGAGTCTTGCCTTTACAACAAATAAAACCAAAAACAAAACAACCACAAAAAACTCCACGTTCAATTCAGGTGATTTTATTGGGATCAATATCAAGGTTAGGACTAAACTGAAGTCAAAAGGGAGTACCAATATCCCTTCTCCTTGTCGTATCCTGTGGAAGTCAACCTGTACTTTGTAATTCATAAATGAAAATGACTAATGG
>JAJPUD010018481.1:0-28612 GCA_023553655.1 Myrmecobius fasciatus | reverse complement strand
ATCTTTTCCTTGGTGCGATAGTCCTGAAATTTGGCCACAATATTCTTTGGGATTTTAATTTTGGGGTCTCTTTCAGGAGGTGATCAGTGAATTCTTTCAATGCTAACTTTGCCTTCTGATTCTAAAACATCAGGGCAATTCTCTTTCATGATTTCCTGGAAGATAGCATGAAGGTTCTTTTTTTCATCGTGACTTTCAGGGAGTCCAATAATCCTTAGATTGTTTCTCCTGGATCTGTTTTCTAAGTCAATTGTTTTTCCTAGGAAATATTTTATATTTTCTTCTATTTTTTCATTTTTTTGTTTTTGTTTGACTGAGTCTTGAAGTCTTATTGAGTCAATAATTTCAATTTGTTCAATTTTAATTTTTAAGGTATTATTTCCTTCAATTATCTTTTTTAGCTCCTTTTGTAACTGGCCAATTGAATTTTTTGGTTCATTGCATTCATTTTCCATTTTGCCAATTTTATTTTTCAGTGAATTGTTGTCTTTTTGCAATTCACTAATTTTGTTTTTCAGTGAATTGTTATCTTTTTCCAATTCACTAGTTTTATTTTCTAGTGTGTTGGTGGCTTTTTCCAATTCACCAATTTTGTTTTTCAGTGAATTGTTGTCTTTTACCAATTCACTATTTTTATTTTCCTGTAATTTGGTGACTTTTTCCAATTCACCAATTTTGTTTTTCAGAGAATTGTTGTCTTTTTCCAATTCACTAATTTTGTTTTTCAATGAATTCTTGTCTTTTACCAATTCACCAATTTTGTTTTTCAGTGAATTGTTGTCTTTTTCCAATTCACCAATTTTGTTTTTCAGTGAATTGTTGTCTTTTACCAATTCACTATTTTTATTTTCCAGTGAGTTGGCGACTTTTTCCAATTCATCAGACTTATTTTCCAGTTTTTCACATCTCTGTTGCAGGGCAATATTTCCTTTTTGCACTGCTCTCAGTTTATTTCCCCAATCTTCTTCTAGCTCTCTTTTGAGATTCTTTATGCAATCTTCCAGGTAAGCCTTCTGAAAGGGAGACCAGCTTAAGTCCACCTTTGTGGCTTTATCTGGGATTGTTTTCAGAATCTCAGGATCTGGGGACTTCTCTAGTTTCTCTCTGTAAAAGCTGTCTATGGTGAGAGCTCTCTTCTTCTTGCTCATGATTTTTAGCCAAGGTATCAGTCACCTGCAGGGAATTCTGCAGCAGCAGCAATTTCAATTTGCCCTGGGGCAATTTGCCGAGTTGACTTCCGGTCTTGGGCTGATCTTGCTAGATCCGCACTAGGACCACACTTTCAGCTGCTCTCAATCCACCCTTTATCAAAGGTACACCTGCCAAAGCACCTGCCTGCAAGCAGAGCAAAGTGGCTCTAGCGCCTCCCAGGGACTTCCTGGCAGCCTAAAATCTTCTGGTCCTTCCCAGCCCTGGACTTGCACCCCGGCTGCACCCTGGCATCTGAGCACTGGGAGCTTCTCGATCCCTTGCCCATATAAAACTGACCTCAGAAGTTCTTTCAAAGTAGATATTTGATAGAAGTGCGTTGTAGTCCAAATGTTTGGTGGAGCCCTCACTCCAGAACCAATTCAGAGGCTCAATTTGTCTGGGTCTGAGGGAAGGTCTCAGGAGCTCAGAGAGAACGCTGTTGGCAGTTTGCCATCTTGGCTCCGCCCCCTCAAGATGTGGAGTTCTTGATTTTGAACTTGGATTTACTACTCTTTGAGTTATAAGGTAACTCTGAAAGAACTGGAAAATCACTCAAGATTATTTTTATGACTATAAACTAAATTACCATGAGACTGGATTTTAGTTAGACTTGACAGTTACCTAAATTATGCAATTTAATGGACCATAATTTATTTATTTTAAAACCATTTTTTACATGTAGGAGGAGCAAGGAATGTAAATAACCATTAAAAATGGAAACAAAAAATTTCTAAGGTTGTGTTGAAGTGGAGCAGAAAGGGACTGGGGGACATACAAAGTAAACATAGAAAGGCCAAAGAAGTTGTCCGAGACAAAAATAACTGGTGATCTTAAAGGATGGAGAAAATTAATAGAAGATATGTTTTAAGCTGCATAAAATCTAAAATACAATTTCAAGATTTAAAATATTATATTAAAAAGGTGAAAGAAATGAAAAGTCACCCATGTTATATGGTAAATATGTTAGCAAACTAACATTGTTGCACATATTTGCACTATAGATCTTTTAGCTCAGCTGTTGGCACTTTATTAAAACAACATACTATGGCACAATGTAGGCTAAATATCTGGAGAAAATATGGAAGCCTTGTCTAAAAATGTGTCATTTCTCTATAAGTACTTTTTGTAAAATAGTGAATAATGCCATATGAATGCAGAATGCCAGAACTCTAGGATGCTAAATGATATAATCTAGACTACAAATCTGTCATTGCTCATATGTAATATTAATATCTAATCATACTTTTGAAATTGCTGGATGTTTTTTTTTTCACTTCAAAATCCTCTGCTCTCCCTCTCCTGCTATAAACCAATGGAGAATGAAAATGCACACTAGAAAATTGTTTGTAAATGTGAATACATTCTCATGAACAACACTAGATTATGAAGCACAGGGCAAGACTATGAAACTGAAAGGCAAAAAGATTTTTTTTTTAGTATGATAAAGAACATCATTTGTAGAGCACAAGTTAAGAAAGAGCTTGCATACTCTTTAGGGACAGAACCAATTGGTCTGTTTGCTCAGCACATGTTAGCTTTGGAGATATTTGTCAAGAAAAGAAGTGCTAATAGCTTTTGGAAACATTAGTTTCAGAACCATTTTCCATTTAGTTTGTAGTTAGTTAATCGAGGCTATGTTCATTTGTCCATATAAGCTATAAAATCCTACAAAGAAGATGTAATTATAATTAACACTGCTGACCAGTTAAAAGGCATAAACAGTAGTATGCCCATCAATTTGTCCTCTCCATTTGCTGATATTTCCAGTTATGCCAGATGGTGTCTTTAATGATGGAGCCTTGTGGTGTTTTTAATGATTTTTCTGCCTGATGGTACTTTTATAGGGTTTGTCACATCATGGAAGGCTGTAGGGTGACTTAATAATGGTCTTCAAGCATATGACAGGTCATGAAGTAGATGGTTATGAAGTGACCAGATGTTTCACATACAGATCCCAAGGAAATAGGCTTAAGCTGTAGCAAGAGAGATTTAGGCTAGATTTTGAGAATAGCTTCCTGGTGGGTAAAGATATTAGATTTAATCTATCTTAAAACCTAAATATGTTTTTGTTGGAAGGCAGAGAAATGGATTAAATAGATGATTTCCTAGGATTCCAGATCTAGGAGAAACTTTAGAAATAATATAACCCATTCTCCTCATTTTATAGAAATCAAGTCCCATAGAAGTAAAATGACTTACACACATCAAGTAGTGATGCCATTGTTAAAATCACAGAGTAATTCTCTTTTTTTTTCTTTCTCTGCCTCTCTTGGTCTCTGTTTCTGTCTTTTTTTTTTACTTTCTTCCCCACTCCATATGAGTTTCTCCCAAACTATACTTAAGATATATTTATTGTTATCAACTGGAAGACATATTCTGTATGTCTCCACACATATATAATTATATAGTAAAATGGATAACTAGGGGATATAATGTATAGTGTTCAGGGCTTGAAGTCAGGATGACATGAATTCATTTTTTTTTCTGAGGCAATAGAGGTTAAGTGACTTGCCCAGGGTCACACAGCTAGGGAATGTTAAGTGTCTGAGACCAGATTTGAACTTAGGTCTTCCTGACTTCAGGCCTGGTGCTCTATCCACTGTGCCACCTAGCTGCCCCAAGAGATGACATGAATTCAAATCCAGCCTCAGATAATGCTAGCTATGTGAGCCTGGCCAAATCACTTAGTTTCTTCAACTATAAAATGGGGATTAATAATAGCACCTAGCATCACAGGATTGTTGGAGAGACCCAGACCCAATAAAAATATATTTGCAAAATACTTAGTAAAATATGGTGCTGTTATATAAATGTTTATTTCCAATTCTTCCCCTCTTATGGCTTATTTTTTAAAGGGGGGGAAATAGAGTAGGTTCCTAATCCATTGACAATCAGTTAAAATACTTCTGTCTGGATAAGTGAACACTTGGGAATCATTTATAGTTGCTTAGAAATCAAGAATTGGAAATAAAGCAAACTGTGTGAAAGGGAGTAATGTGTAGAATAAATTAGATCATGAAGGATTTTAAATGTCAAGAGAAGTTTGGCTCTATTATACCAGTTTGCACATTATTCCAGATATTATTATATTGATCATTATTAGGAATTGGTCCTGAAATACTTTCCTGCCAACACCTTTAGTACTGAAGGAATTTTACCATTAGAAGATGGTTAAAGAATCCATTGCTGCTTTTAGTAGTGGTCTTTGCTACTACCTAGATTCATTATCTAACCAGAAACTACTCTTTCAGTATCAAGTACCTGAGCTAGCTTATAGTTCAACACATTTATTCCACTGTGCTCTGGCAATACCAAATTGGAAGACAGAAAACCTAACCAAAAAAATTAAGAATATCTTAATAGCAATATTTTCCCACAGTAATTGTTATTGACATAATTAAGCTATATGGCATATCAGTCAAAGGAGGTTTGTTACATGTACTATATTAACAAAATTACTAAAAACAAAAATCAAATAAATATTTTCAAAAAAAATTAGGAAATCACACTGAAAGAATGAAGAGAATGAAGAGAGTTTTATTACATAAACTAAAAGAAAGTTTTTACACTAATAAAATCAGGAGAAAATAGTTCATACAAACATTTTGAAGGTTTTTCTGTAAATGTCTGACTTTTTAAGATAGGCAATGGATTTAATATTTAAGAATAAGAACCATTATCCAATTGATTAATGTCAAAGACAATATAAAGCAGTTTTCAAAGGAAGAAATCTACTATCAACAACTACATAGAAAAATGCTCCAAATCATTAATAATTAGAGAAATAGAAAATAAAACAGTTTAGTTTTCCACCTCAAACCCATCAGATTGGCAAAAAAAAATGGAAGTACCAAATTCTAGATGGGCTAAGGAAAGACAAGTATGCTTATATTCTATTGGTAGATCTGTAAACTGATTCAGCCATTCTAGAAAGTAATTTGGAACTATGTACAAATAGTTACAAAACTAAACATGTTTTTTAATCTTTGTCTAAGCAATATCTCTACTAGGTAATATTTATTAACCACTTAGTAGGTGTTCCATAGTTTGCTAAATGTTGGGGTACTGGGGCAGCTAGCTGGCACAGTGGATAGAGGACCAGCCCTGAAGTCAGGAGGACCTGAGTACAAATTTGGTCTCAGACACTTAACATTCCCTAGCTGTGTGACCTTGGTCAAGTCACTTAACCTCAATTGCCTCAGCAAAAAGCAAAAAAAATGTTGACGTACTAATAAAAGTAATCAAGGGATTTACAATCTAAAGAGGAAAACAGGATACAAAAGAAAACTGAAAAGGATGTGAGAAACTAAAGAAAGGGGAGGGGATGCATTCAGTCGGAGGAAACCATGTTGAAAAGGTCCAAAAGCAGTAGAGCTAATAGCAAATTGGGAGAAGACTGTGCTGAGTTTCTTCCTTAAAGACCACATATCCTCACAAATCATGAATTGCTCTCCATTCTGAAGATCTAGTCAGAGAGACAGAGGAAACTGATGAAATGTGAAAGGCAGATTCAGAATTGGGAGATAATGAGATTTCCCAATTATGAGTTTCAAAGAAAAGAAGGTATAATGGAGCTATCCAAAGAAGACCAAAAGCAATGGTGGTGAATGGGGAGAGAGGTCTATACCACCAAAGAGATCAAAGAAAGAGAAAAAAGACTCATATGTACATATATGTTTATAATAACTCTTTTGCATTGGTAAGGAATTGGAAATTGAAAGAGTTTCTATTAATTGAGGGATGGCTGAATAAGTTAAGGTTATAAACATGATGTAATAATTTACTTTTGTAAGAAACAAAGAAGGGAATGATTTTATAGAAACCCAGGAAGACTTCTATGAACTGATGAAGAGTAAAGGGAGAACAATTTCTATAACAATAATATTGTAAAGAAAAACTACTTTAAAAGTCATAAGAAGTGCTAATAAATGTAATGACCAATTACAAGATCAAAAGACTTGTGACAAAACAAATTATCCTACTGATAGAGATATGGGGGACTCATAGTACATTGAGTAATCTAACTGCTTGTCTGTCTATCTAGCTAGCTAAAGACTAATACATGAATTTATTTACTTGATTATACACATCTATAAAAGTTGGAGAATATGTATATCAGGTTACAAGGAAATAATCACATTTGACAACAATTGTCCCTTTTTATATAAGAGTAAGCAGTTTAAAGTATGTAGGAAAATTCTAAAGAATCTTTTGAAGACCTATCTGTCTGTCTCTATAAAGCAATATGGATTAGTATGTTGAGATGAGAGAATCAAAGTAAAATAGGGGAAAGGTATAAGAGTTTGATAATGCAGAAAATTGGGAGGGAGGACAATATTACGCACCTAGAACTGGAAAAGATCTTAGTAAACCTCAAGTCTATTTTTTTTTTCAAAGGAGGAAAATGAGGGCCAGAGAATTTAAGGGACTTGTTCAAGTTTAGACACATAACAAAGTCTCAGTAATAGCATTTGATTTCAGATCTTCTAACTCCAATGCCAGTCTCTTCCTATTGTGCAAATAGAATGTAATGGAATTTTGGGGGGAAAGGGGGCCTGAAAAAATTGCAAAGGCTACTTATCTCTACACTGTCATTTCATAGATGAAGTGTGTTAAGTGAGGAACTTAAATGGTAGATAGTGTTTTAGACCATACTAGAAACAATCTTGGCCCAGTCATCTTTCTACTACAGTGTATTAATAGGCAAGAATTGTTGCCCTGGATGAATGTAAGTTCACACTGTACCAACATTGTGGGTTCACTTTTACAAACATACAAGGGTCACATGATTCATATATTATGACATTATGCTTTCTTAACCTAGAATTAAAAGATTTTTTTTCTTTAAAAAAATAGAATGAAACTTGCATTACACAAATTTGGGCATTATATATATATATATATATATATATATATATATATATATATATGTGTGTGTGTGTGTGTGTGTGTGTGTGTATGTGTGTGTATGTGTGTGTAATACTCTTTTCCTGGTATATTATGCATTTTCCCATTAGTAAAATTAATAAAATAAAACAAAACAAAAATGGCATTTGATAATGCTTGGCAATCATTTCAGCTTGCTGTTGCCTTACATGCTGAACCCAGAGTGACATTTTATCTCAAACAAAGCAGGAAACTCTACCCACACTGTAAGCTGAAAGAAAACATAAAGAGTGATGTTGCCATATAATATGGAGGATAAGGAATTCTGGTTTAAACTGTGAATACATATTCATAAATGCAATTATAAGATATAAAAGAGTAAACAACCTCAGATAAGTTTGGAAATGGAGTTGCACTGATAAATATTTTACTTACACCACTAACTTCTTACATGGCTATTTAATAACAATTGATTACCATTTTACAAATAAAATAGCTACACATGCTAAAATTTGGGAATTCTAATTGTGTTGGATAATAAAAATCAGCATTTTGTGCTAGATCTAAAACTATATTATAAAGCAGCGGTCATCAAAACCATTTGGTACTGGCTAAGAAATAGAGTAGTCAATCAGTGAATACGATCTCAGGACAAAATGGGCAATAACTTTAGGAATCTAATGTTTGACAAACTCAGAGACACCAGCTTTGGGGATAAGAACTCACTATTTGACAAAAACTGCTAGGAAAATTGGAAACTAGTATGGAATAAATTAGGAACTGACCCACACCTAATACCACATAGCAAGATAAGATCTAAATGAGTTAATGATTTATACATAAAGAGTGATATTATGAACAAATTAGAGCAACATAGGATAGTTTACCTCTCAGATCTGTGGAGAAGGAAGGAATTTGTGTCCAAAGAACTGCAACTCTTAATTGAACACCAGTTAGATAATTTTGATTATATTAAGTTAAAAAGTTTTTGTATAAACAAACCTGACAAGATTAGGAGGGAAGCAATAAGTTGGGAAATTATTTTTACAATTAAAAGTTCTAAAAAAGGCCTCATTTCTAAACTATATAGAGAATCGACTCAAATTTATAAGAATTCAAGCCATTCTCCAATCGATAAATGGCCAAAGGATATAAACAGACAATTTTCAGATGAAGAAATTAAAACTATCTCTATATGAAAAGGTGTTCCAAATCACTATTAATCAGAGAAATGCAAATGAAGACAACTCTGAGATATCTCTACACACCTGTCAGATTGGCTAAGATGACAGGAAAAGATAATGATGAATGTTGGAGGGGATGTGGAAAACTGGGACACTGATACATTGCTGGTAGAACTGTGAACAGATTCAAAAATTCTGAAGAACAATTTGGAACTATGCTCAAAAAGTTATCAAACTGTGCATAACCTTCAACCCAGTAGTGTTTCTACTGGACTTATATCCCAAAGAGATCTTAAAGGAGGGAAAAGGACACACATGTGCAGGAATGTTTGTGGCAGCCCTTTTTGTAGTGGCTAGAAACTGGAAACTGAATGGATGCCCATCAGTTTGAGAATGGCAAATAAATTATGGTATATGAATGTCATGGAATATTATTGTTCTTTAAGAAATGACCAACAAGATGATTTCAAAAAGGCATAGATGGACTTGCATGAACTAATGCTAAGTGAAATGAACAGAACCATGAAATCATTATACACGGCAACAAGACTATATGATGATCAATTCTGATGGGCATGGTTCTCTTCAACAATAAGATGTTTCAAACCAGTTCCAATTGTTCAGTGATGAAGAAAGCCATGTACAGCCAGAGAGAAGCCTGGAGGATCTGAGTATGGACCACAACATAGCATTTTTGATGCTTACATTTTGTTTTCTTTCTCAAGTTTTTTTTTTCCTCCTTGTAGATCTGATTTTTCTTGTACAGCAAGATAACTGTATAAATATGTATACATATATTGGATTTGTCAAATATTTTAACATAGTTAATATGCATTGGACTATCTGCCATCTAAGGGAAATGGTGGGATAAAGGATAGAAAAATTTTGAAAGAAGACTTTGCAAGGGTCAATGGTGAAAAATGACCCATGCATATGTTTTGCAAATGAAAAGCTTTAATAAAAAAATAAAAATCAACATTCTCAAAAGTTTTTAATTTAGTTATTTTTTGTTGTTTAATTTGATTTTTTCTCTGTTTCCTAGTTTCAACCCCCCCAATTGAACAACAATGAAATGAAAAAATAAGAGCATAAAAATATCCAAATTCCTTTTTTAGTCATGTCTAAAAATATATATCTCATTCTGAATTTTGAGTCCACCAACTCTAGGTCAGAAGGTATGCTTTTTTTCCAGGAATAAAATTATGAAAACAACACTTTTTTATACAATAAATTTCCTTTTTAGAAATGGTGACTCTAATCCATGGTGGTTAAAATGCAAGTTAACATTTTAAGGAAAAGGATATTATTTTTAATCTAGTTCTCCCCTTACCTACCCAGGTAGAATAAAATAGTACCTCCCTTCAGACCTGTAGAAGTGACAAATTTCTCATTTGTAGTCTTCCTAAATTCTCAGAAATCCTCATGAACCATTGTGACATAGTGAAAAGAACACTAGAGTTGGACATAATTATACTAAATTGTTAATCCCAGCTCAGCTATTAACTTCCCATGTCACCTTAAGTAAATCATTTTCTCTTCTTCGGTGTCTTCATTTCCTCATATATAAAATAAAGGATTCTGACTAGATTCACTCATCCAAAAAGTTTTAATTAGTGACCTGTGTGTAAGACATTGTGTCAGACACTAAATAAAAAAAAATAAGATACAAGAAGCTTAGTACTAGCTGGACTTTAAGAATGTTTTCTAAATCTATATCCTATTAACTAAAGACATCTATTTTGTTGGTTTTTTCATAAAACCAACTCAGTTTTATTTATTAATTCAATAGTTTTCTTATTTTCAATTTTATTAATCTCACTTTTATTTTCAGAATTTCCAATTTGGTATTTAATTGAGGGTTTTAAATTTGCTTTTTCTAGTTTTTTTAATTGTAAGCCCAATTCAATCATCTTCTCTTTCTCTACTTTATGCAAGTAAGCATCTAGAGATATAAAATTACCTCTTATAACCGCTTTGGCCATATCCCACAAATTTTGGTATGTTGTCTCATTATTGTCATTCTCCTGGATGAAATTATCGATTGTGTCTATAATTTGCTCTTTCATCCATTCATTCTTCAGGATTAGATTATTTAATTTCCAATTAACTTTTTGTCTGTTTTCTCCTGGCCTTATATTACATGTGAGTTTTATTGCATCATGATCTGAAAAAGATGCATTTACTATTTCTGCTTTTCTGCATTTGATTTTGAGGTTTTTATGCCCTAACACATGATCATTTTTCATATAAGTTCCATGAACCCCTGAGAAAAAAAGTATACTCCCTTCTATGGCCATTCAATTTCCTCCATAGATCTATCATACCTAACTTTTCTAACATTTTGTTTACCTCCCTAACTTCTTTCTTATTTATTTTGTGGTTTGATTTATCTAATTCTGAGAGAGCAAGGTTGAGATCCCCCACTAGTAGAGTTGTACTGTCTATTTCTCCTTGCATCTCTGTTAGTTTCTCCTCTAGGAATTTGGATTCTATACCACTTGGTGCATTTATGTTAAGTATTGATCCTGCTTCATTGTCTATGGTACCCTTTAGTAAAATATAGTTTCCTTCCTTATGTCTTTTAATTAGATCTATTTTTGCTTTTACTTGATCTGAGATAAGAATTGCTACCTCTGCTATTTTTTGTTCACTTGAAGCATAAAAGATTCTGCTCCAACCCTTTACCTTCACTCTGTATGTATCTCTATGTTTTAGATATGTTTCTTGTAAACAACATATTGTAGGATTCTGGCTTTTCATCCAGTCTGCTATCCAATTCCGCTTTATGGAAGAGTTCATCCCATTCACATTCACAGTTAAAATAACTATATCTATATTTCCTGCCACCTTATTTACCCAAAGTTTAATTTTTCTCTTCCCTTTCCCCTTACTCCCTTCCCCCCTCCCCAGTATTTTGTTTTTGATGACCACCTCCCTCTAACAGTCCTCCCCCCTTTAGAACCCTCCCTCTTTTTTACACCTTTCCCCTAATCCTTCTATTAGTTTATTATCCCTTTCTTTTCCTCCTTTCCCTCTTACTTCCCTATAAGGAGGGCCAAGTTTTTCTTTGAAACTAAATGTGTCTGATATACTCTTTTAGAACCCAATCTAAGGAGAGTAAGATTTACACAATATTCATCGCCCTCCCTTTTTTCCCTCAATTATATTAGATTTTCTATGTCTCTTCATGAGACTTTGCCTTATTTCACATCCTTTTTTAAAAATTTTATTTACCTCCTTTCCCCCCTTTTTTTACAGTATGATATCCCTTCCACCTCTAATTTCTTTTCCATTATTATATTTTTTTATTAATACTTTTTATTTGCAAAACATATGTATGGGTAATTCCTAAACATTAACCCTTACAAAGTTTTCTGTTACAAATTTTTCCCCCCTACTCCCCACCCTTCCCCTAGATGGCAGGATATCCACTACATGATAATTATGTTAGAATACTTAAGAAATCAAATATATGTATAGTTATTGCATCATATTTTGTTCAGGAAAAATCATATCTACAAGAAAGAATAATCCGATAAAGGAAAAACAATGCAAGCAAACCTCAATAGAGAACATGAAAATGTTATGTTGTGGTGCACATTTCACATCCCTCTCTCAGAGTGTATATGGCTTTCTTCACTGAACAATTGGAACTGGTTTGAAGCATTTCATTGTTGAAGAGTGATGTCCATTAGAACTGATCCTCATATAGTATTGTTGTTGCTGTGAATAATGATCTCCTGGTTCTGATCACTTCGTTGAGCATTAGTTCATGCAAGTCTCTCCAGGCCTCCCTGAAATCGTCCTGCTGGTTGTTTCTTACAGAGCAATAATATTCCATAACATTCATGTACCATAATTTATTCAGCCACTCTCCAATTGATGGGCATCCATTCAGTTTCCAGTTTCTAGCCACTACAAAAAGAGCTGCCATAAACATTCTGGCACATGTGGGGCCCTTTCCTTCCCTTATGATTTCTTTGGGATATAAGGCCAATAGAAACACTGCTGGGTCAAAGTGTATGCATAGTTTGATAACTTTTTGAATATAGCTCCAAATTGCTCTCCAGAATGGCTGGATCCATTCACAGCTCCACCAACAATGCATCAGTGTCCCGGTCTTCCCACATCCCCTCCAACATTCATCATTATCTTTTCCTGTCATTTTAGCCAATCTGACAGGTGTGTAGTGGTACCAAAGAGTTGTCTTAATTTGCATTTCTCTGATCAATAGTGATTTGGAGCACCTTTTCATGTGATTATAAATAGTTTTAATTTCATCATCTGAAAATTGTCTGTTTATATCCTTTGAGCATTTATCAATTGGAGAATGGCTTGAATTCTTATAAATATGAGACAATTCTCTATATATCTTAGAGATGAGACCTTTATCAGAACCCTTACATGTAAAGATGATTTCCCAATTTGATGCTTCCCTCCTAATCTTGTCTGCATTAGTTTTGTTTGTACAGAAACTTTTTAACTTAATATAATCAAAATTATCTATCTGGTGTTCAATTAAGTGTTCCAGATCTTCTTTGGACATAAATTTATTCCATCTCCAAAGGTCTGAGAGGTAAACTATCCTATGTTCCTCTAATTTGGTTATAATATCACTCTTTATATCTAGATAATGAACCCATTTAGATCTTATCTTGGTGTGAGGTGTTAGGTGTGGGTCCAGCCTTAATTTCTTCCACACTAGTTTCCATTTTTCCCAGCAGTTTTTGCTGAATAGTGACTACTTATCCCAAAAGCTGGGGCCTTTGGGTTTATCAAACACTGAATTGCTAGCATTATTACCTAGCTTGTCCTGATATCCTATCCTGTGCCACTGATCAATTGCTCTATTTCTCAGTCAGTACCAAATGGTTTTGGTTAGATCTGGTACAGCAAGGCTACCTTCATCTGTCTTTTTTTTTTTTTCATTAATCCCTTGAAATTCTTGACCTTTTGTTCTTCCAAATTAACTTTGCTACTATTTTTTCTAGGTCTGTAAAATAATTTCTTGGGAGTTTTATTGGTATGGCGCTAAATAAATAAATTAGTTTGGGTACTATTGTCTGTCACTTTTATTATATTCACTCTGACTACCCATGAGCACTTAATGTTTTTCCAATTGACTACGTCTGATTTTATTTGTGTGGAAAGTGTTTTGTAGTTTACTTCATATAGTTTCTGACATTATCTGGGCAAATAAATTCCCAAATATTTTATGCTATCATCTGTTATTCTGCATGGAATTTCTTTTTCTATCTCTTGCTGCTGAACTTTGTTGGAAATATATAAGAATGCTGATGATTTATATGGTTTATTTTGAATCCTGCAACTTTACTAAAGTTGTGAATTGTTTCTAGTAGTTTTTTAGTTGAGTCTCTAGGGTTCTCTAATTATACCATCATGTCATCTGCAAAGAGTGATAATTTGGTTTCTTCATTACGTACTCTAATTCCTTTTATCTCTTTCTCTTCTCTTATTGCTAAAGCTAACATTTCTAATACAATATTAAATAGTAATGGTGACAGTGGGCAGCCTTGTTTCACTCCTGATCTTATTGGGAATGGTTCTAGTTTGTCTCCATTACATATGATGCTTGCGGATGGTTTTAAGTAGATGCTACTAATCATTTTAAGGAAAAGCCCATTTATTCCTATACTCTCTAGTGTTTTTAATAGGAATGAGTGTTGGATTTTATCAAATGCTTTTTCTGCATGTATGGAGATAATCATATGGTTTTTGTTAGTTTGGTTAATAATATAATTGATCATGCTGATAGTTTTCCTGATATTGAACCAGCCCTGCATTCCTGGTATAAATCCTACTTGGTCAAGATGTATTATCCTGGAGATAACTTTCTGTCATCTTGTTGCTAAAATCTTATTTAAAATTTTTGCATCAATATTCATTAGGGAAATGAGTCTATAGTTTTCTTTCTCTGTTTTCACCCTAAATGGTTTAGCTATCAGCACCATATCTGTATCATAGAAGGAATTTGGAAGTATCCCTTCTGTCCCTATTTTTTCAAATAGTTTGTATAGTATTGGAATTAATTGTTCTATGAATGTTTGGTAGAATTCACATGTAAAACCATCTGGCCCTGGAGATTTTTTCTTAGGGAGTTGATTAATAGCTTGTTCTATTTCTTTTTCTAAAATGGGGCTATTTAAATATTTTATTTCCTCTTCTGTTAATCTGGGCAATCTATATTTTTGTAGATATTCCTCCATTTCATTTAGATTATCAAATTTATTGGCATAAAGTTGGGCAAAGAAACTCCTAATTATTACTCTAATTTCCTCTTCATTGGAGGAAAGTTCTCCCTTATCATTTTTGAGACTAACAATTTGATTTTCCTCTTTCTTTTTTCTGATCAAATTAACTAAAGGCTTGTCTATTTTGTTGTTTTTTTTCATAAAACCAAATCTTAGTTTTATTTATTAATTCAATAGTTTTCTTATTTTCAATTTTATTAATCTCACCTTTTATTTTCAGAATTTCCAATTCGGTATTTAATTGAGGGTTTTTAATTTGCTTTTTTCTAGTTTTTTTAATTGTAACCCTAATTCATTGATCTTCTCTTTCTCTATTTTATGCAAATAAGCATCTAGAGATATAAAGTTACCCCTTATAACTGCTTTGGCCATATCCCACAAATTTTGATATGTCGTCTCATTATTGCCATTCTCCTGGATGAAATTATCAATTGTGTTTATGATTTGTTCTTTCACCCATTCATTCTTCAGGATTAGATTATTTAATTTCCAATTAACTTTTGGTCTATTTTCTCCTGGCCTTATATTACACGTGAGTTTTATTGCATAATGATCTGAAAAGGATACATTTACTATTTCTGTTTTTCTGCATTTGATTTTGAGGTTTTTATGCCTTAACACATGATCAATTTTCGTATAAGTTCCATGAACCCCTGAGAAAAAGTATACTTCCTTCTATCACCATTCAATTTCCTCCAGAGATCTGTCATACCTAACGTTTCTAACATTTCGTTTATCTCCCTAATTTCTTTCTTATTTATTTTGTGGTGTGATTTATCTAATTCTGAGAGAGCAAGGTTGAGATCCCCCACTAGTATAGTTGTACTGTGTATTTCTCCTTGCATCTCTGTTATTTTCTCCTCTATGAATTTGGATGCTATACCACTTGGTGGATATATGTTTAGTATTGATTTTTCCATTATTATCAAAGTAAAATCAAATTATACCCCCATTCTTTAAGGATACCCATAGTAGAGTTATAGTTCTCAAGAGTTCTTTCCTTTTTACTTTTTTATGCTTCTCTAGAGTTCTGTGTTTGGAGGTCAAATTTTTTGTTCAGATCTGGTCTTTTCATTAGAAATAGGTGAAATTCTCCTGTATCATTGAATGACCATCTTCTTCCCTGGAATGGATAGCTTATTCTTGGCTGTAATCCAAGTTCTTTTGCCTTTCAGAATATCTAATTCCAGGCCCTTCGCTCCTTTAATGTGGAAGCTGACAGATCTTGTGTAATTCTAATGAAAGTTCCTTTGTATTTGGCAATATCTTTTCCTTGGTGTGATAGTCCTGAAATTTGGCCATGATATTCTTTGGGGTTTTAATTTTGGGGTCTCTTTCAGGAGGTGATCGGTGAATTCTTTCAATGTCAATTTTGCCTTCTGATTCTAAAACATCAGTGCAATTCTCTTTCATGATTTCCTGGAAGATAGCATCAAGGTTCTTTTTTTAATCGTGGCTTTCAGGGAGTCCGATAATACTTAGATGGTCTCTCCTGGATCTATTTTCCAAGTCAGTTGTTTTTCCTAGGAGATATTTTATATTTTCTTCTATTTTTTCATTTTTTTGTTTTTGTTTGACTGATTCTTGAAGTCTTATTGAGTAATTCATTTCTATTTGTTCATTTTTAATTTTTAAGGTATTATTTCCTTCAGTTATCTTTTTTAGCTCCTTTTGTAACTGGCCAATTGAATTTTTTGGTTCATTGCATTCTTTTTCCATTTTGCTAATTTTATTTTTCAGTGAATTGTTGTCTTTTTCCAATTCACTAATTTTGTTTTTCAGTGAATTGGTGACTTTTTCCAATTCACTAATTTTGTTTTTCAGTGAATTGTTGTCTTTTTCCAATTCACCAGACTTGTTTTCCATTTTTTCACATTTCTGTTGCAGGGCGATATTTTCTCCTTGCACCGATCTCAATTTATTTCCCCATTCTTGTTCTAACTCTCTTTTGAGATTCTTTATGCAGTCTTCCAGGAAAGCCTTCTGAAAAGGTGACCAGCTCATGTCCACCTTTGTGATTTCCTCTGGGATTGTTTTCAGATCCTCAGGATCTGGGATATGCTCTACTTGCTCTCTATAAAAGCTGTCAATGTTGAGAGCTCTCTTCTGCTTCTTGCTCATGATTTTCAGCTGAGGTATCATTCACCAGCAGGGAATACTGCTGCTGTTTCAATTTGCCCTGGGGCAGTTTGCCTATTGACTTCCAGTCTGGAGCTGCTAGGCTAGATCTGCACTAGGACCACACTTTCAGCTGCTCTCAATCCACCCTTTACCAAAGGCAGATCTGCCAAAGCACCTGCCTGCAAGCAGAGCAAAGTGGCCCAAGCATCTCCCAGGGACTTCCTGGCAGCCTAAAATCCTCTGCTCTGTCCCAGCCCTGGACTTGAAGCCCGGCTGCGCACTGGCGTCTGAGTGTTGGCGTTTGAGTGCTTGGTCCTCTGCCCGTCTAAAACTGACCTTCTCCTGAGTTCTTCCAAAATAGATTTTTGATAGAAGTGAGTTGTAGTCCAATTGTTTGGTGGAGCCCTCACTCCAGAACCAGTTCAGAGTCTGAATTTGTCGGGTCTGAAGGAAGGTCTCAGGAGCTCACAGAGAATGCTGTCAGCAGTTTGCCATCTTGGCTCCGCCCCCAACCTATATCCTATTATAATTATCATCATGCTACTGTTTCTAGTATTCTGAGACACCCAGAAGTTGACCAAATGTCCTTTCCTATGTTCTTCAGTTAACTCTTATGAATATTCAGTCTCTTTATCCACACTCCCAAATAGATTTCATCAAAACTGTTAAGGACTCCCTTCCTATTATAGATGATGAATCTGAGGTCAATAGAGGTTAATTGATTTGTCCAAGGTCACATAAATAGCATATATATATATATATATATATATATATATATATATATGTGTGTGTGTGTATATATATATAAATACACATATAAATACATGTATATATATATGTATATATATAAAACATATATTAAAATTCAATTGTTCTTTCCCTATTCCAACTACTACTAAATTTCATTGGTCTTTCTCCAATTTCAGAAAACATTCAATAATGTAAACTTACTCCCAGAAGTAAAAAAGAATTGCCTAGGGCAAGTATATAACTAATAGGTAACATCATATTAGAAGCTTTAAAATGAAAAAAAAAATCTCTTGAAAATCTTGTTAACAGTCTTTCAACTAGATCATTAGAATGAAAATAATGTAAAGCTTTGATTATTTGAAAGTTTTAGGTATTAATTTTAATATACTATCTAGGTTTCCTTGTTTGTATCCTTTTTCTGAAAAAAAAAAAAGATTTCTTTTTTTCTAAAGTAGCTGGAAAATGTTTGGGTATCTAGGATTACTAGGTACTCCAGAAGAAAAAAAAAGTTAAAATTCAAGTAGAGACCCTTCCTTCAGAACTAGGGAATTTGTATTTTCTGATTTAACAAAATGATGGGTAGCCAGCCTCATTCTCTGTGCCCAAGGTAAGATAAAGGAACTCCAATTATTTTGTTGACTAATTTCAAAGGAACAAAAAAATATAATTCTTCATCAGTGTTGATTAATTCTTCCCTGTTGAGTAGCTAAATATTTGACATATGTCCTAGTAGGAACTTAACATTGTTTCTGTGTACTTTATCTGTTAATGTGCAGTCAAAATGAATGTAAACCATTGATGACATTATGGTATATTTCCTTCTAAGCAAAATATATGAAAACCTTACTCTGATAATGGTTGTGCTCTGCAACTGGATCTTATTTATTATTCTGTTATAATAAAGTTCTTTTGATTATTATGCTCTTTTAAATAAAAACCTTTTCTTTCTCTGAATTCCTTGCCAAACTGGGTAGTGAAACTTCAAGTTGTCCTATATTAGAATTGTTTTATTATATAAAATATTAAATATATTTTATTCATTCTGAAATGTTAGAAGTCCTAGATTTTTAACTTGTTTTTGCTTTAGAACAATTGTCTTTCAAAATCAACTCAGCAGTTCCTGGAAGAATCTACATTTTGCCTGCAGGACATGGTGCTCAAATCTTATCAAAGGATCAGAAATTCTGGTAAACTTGTATTTTTTTAAATCCAGGAATTGTCATGGTCTCTACCCAGAATTCCAGGAATGATGACATATATTCAGTAGTTCTGAGAACCTACAGAGATGTGGAGCACTTCTTCCCCCTCTGTAACTAACATATAACCTAATTTCCTAATGCTAAATCTATTAGGCTGAGGAGCAGCCTCCCAGCAGACCTTTAGCCTGAATCATTTAAAGCCAAACTGGACAAAGCATTCGAAAATCTACTGCAGGGAAACATTCTCCGTGACAGAAAGATTGACTAGAGATTTTCCATCTCTCATTTATAAGATTTAACAGCTCATCTATTGTGGTATTCATCATAAAAGCTTTTCCCTCATACAAAGAAGATATTCCTATTTTGTTAGCATCCTTATTTTGTATTGGTGACATAATTTAATTCCTTTCTGCTTAAGGGAAAACTATCTGTAGAATTAAATAGTAGATTTTATTGAAATTTGCATTTCAAATTCCGATTGATAAGAATGCTTATCTTTCACTATAATATGTTCCTTTCTCTTTGATATTATATTTTCCTTAAACTTGTTGCTAATTTGAAATGATTCATTAAAAACAGCTCCACCCAGATTGTTGTTTTTTCTTGTTTAATTTTCTAATGTTAATGGCAGCATAGCATAGATAACCTTCCCATCATCCCTGTATTTCCTACATAAAATATGGAAAAACAACCAGACAACAGGAAATGTGAAAAATAATTGGGTTTTTGTGGAAGGCAAGCTCAGCATGAGGTAGTATGATATAGTAAATGGAGGAATATTTGAATCAGGAACATCTCATATATATTGTCTGTATAACTTTGGACAACTAACTTATACTTTCATTGCTTCCAAGCTATTCTTTAAGATTATAAATTATAGAGTATTTATTGAGCTATACAGTGGAGAAAGTTTCTACTCTAGAAGTTTTCCTTATAATGATTAAATCCTAGATTTCTCCTCTTCTTCATCCCCTCCCCTCCAAATTCAGTACCTTAAATAGACTTTGGTTTTGCAAAGTCCTTTTAATTGATAGTAGACATATCTTCCCCCTCTACTCTGTCCACATACCTCTCAATAACTTAGTGCAGAATTCCTGAGTCTTGGAAGTCACTTGTACCAACACTTTGCCTTCAAGCAAGTAAAATATTACTGCCACTTTACATATGAGGTACTAACTCATTTAAGTTTGTTTTTACCTTTCAAAAGATCATTCTTTCATCTTAGCATTTTTAGTCAGGATACTATAGTAGAAATGTCAAACTTGTAACCTATAAGCTATAGGCTGCAAACCACTAATATAGCTGAACTAGACTAAAATGCAATTGGAAAATGCTTAACAAGATAAATAAAAATACAATGTAACAGAGTTAATGTTAATTTATGAATTTTAAATCATATGCAGCTGGTAGTGATTGATTTCGATTTGTTTGATGCCAGACTTTAAACATGGAAGATAACAGCCATGGAGAGTATATAGAGTCAAATGGCTGGGTTCTAGTTCTAGTGCTATTTTTAACCTTCAGTCTTTGGACTGAAATGGGAGTAGACAGAAATACCAATGCTAATCACTGACAGGACTGTATATTTACATACATGTATGTATGTATGTATATGCACATATACATATCATTGCTAATCAATTTATGGTGTTATTAATTGAATAAAAGAATGAGACCACAAAGAAGTATTTCTGGAACTAATGGAGATAGGCACTCCTTATTCTTTGAATACTCAGCAGAAGGACCAAGATGCCAGGGAGGGGTAATATTGCCATCATACTTCAGTACAGAAAATAGACAAAGCATAAGAGAGGGTGTGAAGAGGCAGATGACATATATAGCAATATGGAGAAAGGGTAAAGCAGACTTTCACTTATATAATCATGGACTATTAAGAAGAATGCTCAGAATAGGCATTTGGAGTCTCATTTTTAGAGGGTTTTGGTGAAGTTCAGACTCATACATGTACACACACACACATTCACACACTCAAACCTGTATTTGCATTCATGTATTTCCCCTTCTAGTTAGCATATTAATGCTGCCAATACAATGTAACAATAGCAGGAAGTAAATTCGCAAAGAGGAACCTATAAGTCATATTCAGTTACTAATTGCTCCATAGATAAAAAGAGCATAATGGTTACTTACAAACTGTCTCATAAGTTAAATAAAAGTCATGTTTTAAAACTATGTGTTAAATCAGGGAAACTAGCTAGGCCTTTTTATTAGGACCCCTCAGTTTTGCCATAAGTCTATGGTCTTTAAATCTCAGATAAGCTTCAAACATCCACAGTAAGACCAGAAGAATACCAAAAGTGTTTTGAGAAGATATTGATGTATTTGTGAACTAACCCCAAGGTAGAGCAGTTAAGGCAATGCATATGTATACGTATATGTTAGGCAACTTGATAGTACTCATGTATTCCTTATCTGTGGTACTATGCACTGCCTTAGAACTTCATTTAAACTCAGATCTTCAGTTTTCTGCTCTAGTTAATGCCACCAAATCATGTATTTACACTAATTAGAAGGAACAGCAATATTGGATTATAGAAAACATAATCCAGAAATGATTTATATTTAGGGTATGTTATTTAACTTTCTAGAGCAAATTTCCCTCTTCAGTAGTGTTTATTTTGGGGTAATTCATTTGCATTTCCAGAGCACACATCAACCTAAGGTAATGGGAGTGGGAATATATAACTCAAAATATACCAGAAAACTCAACTTTCAAGTATTGTTGTAAATCATCTATATGTAGATAATTATCATTTTGATATTCAGAAAGACCCTCAATAGAAGACCATTTTAGTATATTACAATATAATTATGTAAGCTTGGTTATTAAATGATATTCCTTAAAATGATGATAGGAAACAATAAAAATTTCATTTGATATGATTAGCTAGTCAGACAGAAAGATTAGTACTCTTCTCCAATATTAACTTTGCAAAGGGTTTTTATAACCCCTTTTTTTTTTTTTTTTTTTTGCAGGAGAAGAGTTAATTCAAATAATCTCAGGGCCAAAATGAAAGTATGAAAAAATGTGATTTGTTTCATGAGTGATTTCATTTTCTCTTAAAGTCAATTAAATTTTTCATTTTTATATCACTGTGATATGCAAACTTTTAAAATACAATCACTGAGGTTGGATTGCTTTATTACTTGTTTCTCAGCATTTTTAGGTGGAATTGAAAAAAAATTTTTTGGAAATTTTTTTTTGGAACTGAAAATTTTCAAATATTCTTTTCAAGTCAGTTCCATACCCAGTAATGCGTTGACCTTTCTTGACTTCCCAACTTTATTATATGTAAGGCAAAATGAATTCTATGGACAATCGCCACACATATATAAAATGCAATGATTCTCTATAGCAACTCTTTCCTTTCAATGCTCATACAGGAGCATATTTTCATTAATTCTTCTAAAAGAATTTATTGGGAATACCATTGATAATTGAAAATTTTTTATTTAAAAAAAAACAGACTACTCTTTGTATATTGTTTGTTCTCTGCCTAGTTTTCCCTCTAAATTTTGGTGTCTCACTAAAAGAATAACCGAAATGAATAAATTAAATAAATAAGACAGTATAAGCGTATTTGAAATCCAATATTCAATTATTTTGAATAGAAGAATGTAAATGCATATTTATTAGTTAGCAACTGCACAGGCATTCAAAATTCATTGATGTTTTCAAAGATACTTCTCTGGTTGGGGGAAATATAACCAATTTTCCATAGTATTAGGGCAAATATTAATTATAACTTTATAAGTTATAAGTTCCATGAAGAAAAATAAATAATGATGACAGATATTTGCAGGTTAAACATGGCTTGAATCACCTTGAAGAAACTAAGTACCAATAATTTTGAAAATAATGACTTTTTTCTAAGAGGAAAATACCTTAGCATCTGTGTATCACTACTTAATGGTGTTTGTAATTGAATAGATACTTTGTAGTAGAACTATTTTCTTATATTTAAAGAAGCATCTGGCTAGTTCTACTGTGTGTCAGAAATCTCAGCTCCCACCCCAAGTATGACTTCATTCCTATTCCCAGAGGGACCTTACTACATAATACAAAGGCTTTTATCAAAAATTTTCTTCTAACTGTTGAAAAAAAAACTTACCCATGCTGAGTCAAAGATTCTTATATTGGGATAGAAGTACTAGCTTATGCTATTATTAGAAACTGCACTCCATATTCTATTCACTTGAGTATGTATATGATTTGACCTTTGAGAAATACTAGATTGTGATTTTTTTGATGCTGTTTTTTTTTAATAAAAGGGCTTAACATGCTAGTTGAAGGTTTTGTTTTTTGTTTCATCTTCTAAAATACAATATTTCCATACAGAGAACACTACCTATAACAGATCAAATATTAACTGCATGAGCTTCGCATACGAGATTGAGAATATTTATCCTGACTGAAGTCTTTGCTGAATTTGTGTATGCCTTTGTGACAATGGAGAAATCCTAGGCAACCATGGCATATTTGTATAATTAATGAAGGTTGGTTCAGAGAGCACATTTAAAATGCTCTGAATGATATTTGCTAACTTGTGAGCTCTACTCATCTCTAAATATTGAGGTTTTTTCATGTTACCATCTGATTGTATGTATTAGAAACAACTATTTTCTTTATTAGCTACCAGATTAATAATTGAATGAACATTGATTGTCATCAGGGTACTTGAGTTTGAATTCTTCCTTTTGATACTTTCTACCCATGTAATTCTTAGTAAAATCACCTAGCCTCTCTAGATAGCAGTTTTCTCATTTGTAGAATGAGAATAAGCCTGCAGTCAGGAGGATGAATCCAAATCTAGCTTTTGATAATTACTAGCTGTATGATTCTGGGGAAGTCTCTCTGATTACCTCAGGTTCCTCAAATGTAAAATGAGAATTAAAAATGTGGGCCATATCACAGGGTTCTTTTCAGTACCAAACTGGATAGTATTTGTAGAACACTTAGTACAGAGCCCCATATATAGTATTTGTTAAATAAATGCTTTTTCCTTTCAGTCGCAATGTGTCATCTGTGGTCCTGTCTAACTCTAAATATCTGACATTTCATAACATTTTTTATTTATATGGTTCTTTTAACTTTTGAAAAGTATTTTCATTTTATCAATGTGGATAAATTAGATACTTATATATACATTCAAAATTACTTATAAATTATAATTATATAAATTATAAATTTATTTGCATATAAAACATGCATGTGTATATTATACTATGTGTACTTACAAATTAGAAAATAGAAATGTTAGGTTTCTATCATTTCCATGTGACATTGAATAAAGTCATCTGAGCCCATTTCTTGATATGCAAAATGGGCCTAATAATACTTATGTTAGTTACACAGTATAGTTATTGTGAGCATCATTGGTTGGTGATAATTTTAATGGTGTTAGATTAAAGGATAGGGGAAAGAAAGGAATAAGCATTTTTATGATGCCTACTAAATTCTAGGATAAGTTTCTGGGTAAAGAGCTTTTACAAATATTATCTCATCTTCACAACAATCCTGAAAGGTAGATACTATTTTTATCTTCCTTATACAGCTGAAGAAACTGAGGCTAAGTGACTTGTCTAGGGTAACAAGGATAGTAAGTATCTGAAGTCAGAATTGAACTTAAATTCATTCCAGGACAAGTGTTTTATGCCTTTGCAGCCTATCTCTCTATATACCTTGAAAGGGAATCTCTGAATCAGAGGCTATAAACAATTGACATTTTATTCTTTCACAACTTCAAATAAATAGTTCATATTTTGATATATGTATTTTGTTTTTACTTTTAATTTCCTTGAGGCATAAGCTTAATAGTTGGATTTTACTTTTTCTTTCTTTTGGTATTCTCTATGCCTGTTGACATTATCCTTTCTTTGTTCTCTATTGCTTATATTCATATCTCCTTTTTAGTTTTTCATTCTTTTCTTAACTTTTTTCTCCTTTCCCTTCCTTAATCTGCAAACTTCTTTCATTTCAAAGAAATTAATTGGCCATTGCCATAAATGATGTGTGATTTTTACAGAGAGCAGAAGGACTATTGGGAAAGGGGGAATTCATGAATCCAAATAACCCACAGGTGCATTGCTGACATTGTGAAATATTTTAAAGTGTACACAGTCTAGACATAGAGAGAAATGATGAATTTGCTAAAAAAATCATTGGAATCTTTTTATATAACTATACAGAGTTCCACTGAAATTTGCTTCAGAATTTGGGAAAGTCAAGAACAGCAGGATTATGTTGTTTGTTGTTCAGTCATTTCGGTTGTGTACAACTTTGGGTGACACCATTTGGAGTTTTCTTGCCATAGATGCTGTAGTAATTTGCCATTTCCTTTTCCAGTTCATTTTACAGATGAGGAAACAGAAGCAAACTGAATTAAATGTCTTGCCCACAGTCACATAGTTAGGAAGTTTCCAAATTCAGATTTGAACTCAGGAAGATTAGTCTTCTTAACAATAGGCCTAAAATCCTATCTATTGTATATATGTTGTATATCATTTGAAGTATTTCTCTTTGCTTCTTTGTGCTTCTCTGATCACTGTACTTCACTGCCTCTCTCTTCTGTCTCATACCCTGCCTCACACAAATGCACAATCAATGTCTCTTGCCTGTGCTGTTGGTGATATGCACCATTTGAGACACTAATGGAATATGATTTGGCTCAGAACATAGTAAAATTATGTATTATGTATAAAGAAACTGCATAATTTTAAGTAATAGTGGAAGATAAGGAATGAAGAGGAAAAAAAGAAAAATTAAAGAAAAAAAAAATTCCAACTTTAGAAGCTAATTTTTTCAGACTAACCCAAGGGAATATATTTATAAATATAGATACATATTAAAATAGGTAGATATGAGACAGTCATAGATATATTAGGACTTTTAAATTTGGTTTAAGGATATTATATTAAAAGTGAAGTAATGCCATAGAAATAAATAGTGATTCATCTTTGAAGGTAAAAAAGATTTTTTAATGTAATTTCTGCAAATAAGACATGAAGCTGACCTTGTAAGTGAATGATAATGAAATAAAATCTGCAGTATTATGTTACTTTTTTTAAATATAGATATTAGCTTTTTGAGGGCTGCTAACACAAAATCAAAGAAAGATTTTTTTGTCTTTATAAATTAAAAATGCAAAGGGATACTGGGTTCTACTAAAACATCAGTTTTTAATGCATTTAATAGATAGTGGGAGGGAGGTAGAGACAAGACAGTGGAGAGGACACACATTTCTTTCTGACCTCTCATGACCCTCAGACTAATTAGTAATTCCAGCCTCTCAATTAGTTCTGGACTGGCAGAATCCACAAATAGTGGGATTGTAACAAATTACCAGCAGAAGATAATTTTGAAGATCACCAGAAAAGGTCTGTTTCAATCGGACATGGAAGGAGGCAGTCCAAGTACAAGCAGGCTGAGCATAGATGCCAGTGCAAGCAGTATAGACGCAGGGTAGTGGGGATTCCACATGGCAGAGAATCTTCGTGGAAGAATGGACAGCAGTGTTGGCTACTCTGGCCTGGCTGTAAGCCAGTAGATCAGAAGAGAATTTATAAAACGTCCAGCACAAACATAAAAGTTAAATAGTGAACTCCAATATGCCAGAATCTCACAGGACCTGGTCATGCTCACCCAGCACAGGAAGTCAGTAAACATTGACTCAGCGCAGCCAGCACTGACCCAGCACAGCCAGCACTGACCCAGCACAGCTGCTGCTGCTTGTAGAGAAAGCTCAGACAACTCCCTTTATCCTAAAAACAGACCTTAACTTTAAAAAAAAAATGGTAAAAAAAAAAAAACAAAAAGAGCTCTGACTATATACAGTTTTTATGGTGAAAGAAAAGAACAGATTTCAAACCCTGAGGAGACTAAAAACAGATCATCTCCAGAAGAAGCCCCAACAGATGATATAAATTGGTCCCCACAAAAGGCTCTCCTAAAAGAAATTTAAAAGGATCTTAAAAGAGAGCTGGAAGAAAAATGGGCAAAAGAAATGAGAACTTTACAAGAGAGTTTGGGAAAGGCAACACAAACTAGACTTAGTGAAATGGAAAAAGCATATAAGTCATTAAAAGATAGATTTGGCAAAATGGAAAAAGAAAACAACTCCCTGAAAAACATAATTTGCAAAATGAAAAAAAATCCACAGAACAAAAAAATTCTTTTGAAAACTCAATTGGACAAATACAAAAAGAAGTTTTAAAAAAGGAAATAAAGAAAATAATCCACTAAAAGTCAGAACTAAAGAAATGGAAATTAATGACTCAATGAGACATCAAGAATCAGTCAAGCAAAACCAAAATAATGAAAAAAATAGGGGAAGAATGTAAAATGCTTAATTGGGAAACCAACTGACCTGGAAAATAGATCTAGCAGAGACAATCTAAGGATTATTGGATTTTGTGAAAACCATGATGAAAAAAAGAGCCTAGACACTATTTTTTTCAGGAAACCATCAAAGAGAACTGCCTGGATGTCATAGAAGCAAAAGGTAAAATAGCTATTGAAAGAATTTACCAAACACCTTTTGAAAGAGACCCCAAAATTAAAATTCCAAAGAATATCATGGCTAAATTTCAGAACTATTGGACCAAGGCAAAAAAAAGGACCAAGAACAAGCAGCCAGAAAAACAAACAAACAAAAAAACCCCAAATATCAAGGAGACACAATAAAGATTGCCCAGGACCTAGCAGCTTCCACCTTAAAAGCTCAAATGGCCTGGAATCTGATAATCCAAAAGCAAAGAAACTTGCAAAACAGTCAAGAATAAAGTACTCCATTAGAAGGAGCGTTTTCTTTCAG
This sequence comes from Myrmecobius fasciatus, assembly GCA_023553655.1. Taxonomy (NCBI): domain Eukaryota; kingdom Metazoa; phylum Chordata; class Mammalia; order Dasyuromorphia; family Myrmecobiidae; genus Myrmecobius; species Myrmecobius fasciatus. The sequence goes on along the minus strand of JAJPUD010018481.1, from coordinate 1,175 downwards.
GGAAGAAAATGGACATTCAATGAAACAGCCGAATTTCATTTATTTCTGATGAAAAGACCAGAGCTAAACAAAAAATTTGACCTCCAAAAATAGAACTCAAGAGAAGCATAAAAAGGTAAAAGAACTCTTGAGAACTGAATCTCTAAGTATACATAGAGAGTGCATGTATACTTTGATTTTACTGTTATAATATAAAAAAGAAACTAGAAGTGGAAAGGTGATTGAACCAGGAAAAGGAGGAAATGGAGATAAAATGAGGGAAATTACATCTCAGGAAGAGGCAAAGAAAACCTATTATAATTGAGGGGAAAAAAGGAGGTGGGTGAACATACTGTAAATCTTACTCTCATCAGATTTGGCTCAAAGAGAAAATATTAGACGTATTTGGTTCCATCAAGAAACTTCTCTCACCTTATAGAAAAGTGGGAGGGGAAAGGAGAAAAGGGAAGGGGTAGGCTAAAAAGAAGAGAAAACAGAAATAGTAGAAGAAAGGTATAAGAAAGGGGGTGGGTCTTGAAAGGGGAAGGACTGCTTGAGGCAAGTAGTGCTCATAAGTAAAATTCTGGGGAGGAGGGAAAGGGGAAAAGGAAAGAGAAAAGCACAATTTCGGGTTAATAAGATGGCAGGAAACACAGAATTAGTCAGTCGTTTTAGCCACAAATGTGAATGGAGTGATCTCTCCCTTAAAGCAGAAATGAATAAAAGACTGGATTTAAAGCCAGAATCCTACAATATGTTGTTTACAAGAAACATTTAAAGCAGAGTGATATATACACAGAGTAAAGGTAAAAGAGTGGAGCAGAATCTATTATGTTTCAGTTAAAGTAACAAAAAAAAGCAGGGGTAATGGAATTACATGTGAATTATACCAAACAGTCGAAGAACAATTAATTCCAATACTATATAAACTATTTGAAAAAATTAGGGAAAGAAGGTGTTCTACCAAATTCCTTTTATGATACAGACATGGTGACGATAGTTAAACCAGGTAGGGCAAAAACAGAGCAAGAAAACTATAGACCAATCTCCTTAATGAATATTGATGCAAAAATCTTAAATAAAATATTACCAATGGGATTACCGAAAGACATCCCCAGGATAATACACTATGACCAAGTAAGATTTATACCAGTAATGCAGGGCTGGTTCAATATTAGGAAAACTATCAGCACAAT